>JACSZP010033320.1:0-16455 GCA_016161895.1 Pinna nobilis
GAGAGAGAGAGAGAGAGAGAGAGAGAGAGAGAGAGAGAGGGGGGTTTCTGAACGAATTATCCAAATAGCATTTGACATTATTATTTGTAGCTTTCAGTAATCATGACGCCTTCATTGTCCTGACAATGTTCTTTGGAACGAAAGTGCCAAGATTAATGAGGCACCATTGTATCTTTATACATGTATATAAGAAAAGTGCATCGGATGTTTACTCAAGCTGTAAAAGATCGGATGGAAACCTCAGGATTGGAAGGCCCCACGTCAATAGAAGATTGTGGCACCATAAAGTTAACATCGATATTGTTTACACCCGGTATATGGTTTTATTGTGTGAATTTTTCCTTCGTCTAATTATGCAACAGCATTTGCTCGCGAAGATTCTAGTTATTTCTTTTAACTTTTAGGGTCATTTCGCAGTAAGATAAAATATGTGTACCTCTTTAGCATGCCAGAAATTTTCCGATTTCAAGTATATTAAGCATAGGTTGGCATTTGATAGAGATAAATTAAGGATTCTTAAAATAAAGAACACATAACCAGCAAACAGAACAGCACAATTAAAACAACACTTACCATTAATGATCGGGTACTTTTGACAAATGAAATGTGAACTGTAACTACAAACGTGGTCAATCCAAGTGAAATAACCTTTGTTTATCACGGCGCACAGCTGACCCTGGTCTGTTGATGGGTCACCTAACAGAGATGAAATTAAAGGTATGAGAACATAATTTGAACATCATTGTACAATAATCCCTGCTATAATATCATCATATTTGACTAATAAGTTAATATTTGATTTATGAGGAGACCGCGCGTGATATAGACAGAATTTGACCAATTTAATTAAAACATGGTCGTCAATAATCTCCTCTCTTGAAGATCTAATGAAACCATGACCTTTGCAAAGAACCAATCAAATTTCCGTCAACAGACATCGATGATATAACTTTGGTGTGTTCAATGCCGTAGCCGCTACGAGCCGATGTGAGTGTTGACGTCATTCAACAAAGGGCAACATCAAAGTCGCATTATAGTTTATTAAAAATGCTGTGATGGGTCGGTAACACACACACACACACACACACACACACATATATATATATATATATATCGGAGTCATGAATTTTACATTCTCAACGGGGTTTCATTAGATCTTCAAGAAAAGCATATTGAAGATAGCGTTGATGTGAGTATTGACGTCATTCAACAAAGGGCAACATCAAAGTTGCATTATAGTTTATTAAAAATGCTGTGATAGGTCGGTAAAACATATATATCGGAGTCATGAATTTTACATTCTCAACGGGGTTTCATTAGATCTTCAATAAAAGCATATTGAAGATAGCGTTTCATCAGATTGGAAGTTGCCATAGTCAGACTAAATGTTGAAGAACATAAATGCAACAAGGTTTCATGGGCAATGTAGACTTCAGGCGAATGTCCACAATTAAGTAAAATACAAAGTAAAAGTAGGAACAAAAAGATCGTCTTAAATTGTTTATTTTGTTTTAATCGTTTATGTTTTTAAGAAAACAATTGTCTTTGCAGATCAATTCAGTACCTGTTCAATCATTTAATATTATTTTGCTTTATAAATGTGTTGAATGTTTTTATCTCGACTAACTTAAATGACTGATTTTACAAAGTTTCATAAAACTAATTCAATAATCACTTTGAATAAGTAATCTTCATGTCTATGCAAGTCAAAATAGTAAATATCATTCATTATCATTTCAAACAAACGCCATAGTTTCTCGCGAGAGTGACACTCTTCAGGGTCCATTATTCAATTTTTAATTTAATTTCACCAATGTTTTAATATAACTGGGCCTAGACAACTCGCAAATAAAATATTCAAGAAAGGTATACGTCCTTGAACGATTGAAATCATCAGTATGGGAGTTTCATATCCCATTCGTAGAACTCTTTAAACAACATATGACGTTCCCCATTGTATGATGCTATGTGATATTCTTGAGCATGACTATTTACAGTGACTACCTTTTGCCAGTTACATAACGAGCGTATGACTTTTTTCAACCGAAATCAACATGTTAACGAACTCGTCGGGATTTCTTGGAACATTTGCGACGGGAGTGGTATGTATACAGGGAACGCTGATTCCTTCCCGACACCTGGTCCTATCCCTTTAGGGATTTGCATTTGTTTTCCACGTTGAGACCGCCATTATTCTAGAAATATCATGTTTTAAGGACTTTGGATTCTCCAATATCCTTTGGTACTTCAATTTACTCGAACAAATACACTGACCTAAGCCACAGACCTTCCAAAATTTTATAAGTTCTCTTATCAACCGTTCAATTCAGTCTAAAAATTGAAATTTTGTATGAACAGAATTCATTTCTAGGTTTGATTTCAATCCGTGGTTATTTTTAACCTATGGTCGAAATTTAAACAGCTCATACACATCTGGCACAGATCGCCAGCCTACACAATTAACATCGATTAATTATTACGTTTAAGATATTGAAAATAAAAGACGCTCGATGGTTCCGTTAAGTAGCGGAACACGACGACTTATTACCGTTCTAAGGTAGATTCCTTTACAGCAGGTGTCCGCACGTTCAGACACCCGCCTGCTCAATGCCTTTTTGTTCCTAGCACAGTGCATTATTTGTAACCTTTTATTACAATTGGTTGTGTAAGAGATTCAGTAAGGGGGATATAAAGCATTGATAAAACGATTTACGAAACATGAGGAAAGAAATTCAATCACCTGGTGCCCAAAAAGTAGCAACTTGACTTATACTGCTACCATCAGTAAATTGCCATTCTCCTTCATTTTGGTTTACTCCAATCCATGCAAAACTTTGTAAACCTCTGAAAAAAGCACTTTAAAATTTACATATTTGTTCATGTATTACACAGATCAAACCTTACTTGCAGAGAAGTGATTAAATAGTTTTTAGTCTAATGGCATACAGGAAATATAATGGCGTTCTTCTAGTATAACAAGCAAAGATAATTCTAATCGGCAGTAAAAAAAAAACACCTAAAAGTAAACATCAGTATTCCACACACCAAAAATAAACTATTATTTTTGTTCATGATGGAAAAAATTTAAAAATCATTGCCTTCAAATCTGACTGTTATTTTTATAACAGCTAAAATCAATATTACAACATACATATATGAATAGAGGTGTAGGTATTAAAATCACCGCTGCGTATACACAGTTTTTAAAGCGCCACAATTATGACGCAGTTAATATCGACACAGTAAAGGATAAATAATTGAAAATAATGATGTTCGTACATACTGAGAGGAAATTTTCATGAAATTCGGAAGGATTTCATTAGTTTAAATGTTTCAACAAAAAGCTATCACCATTCCTTTGTCGTTTAACGACCCACTTAAGACTCCTTCACTTATTATATGAAAACATCAACAAAACCCGATAAAAGTCGAATACTTCTTCCTAGGTTAAACACATATGTTTATTGTGCAATGAGAGCTCTTTAGCGTGTCGACACCAACTTTGACACGTGATCTCTTTTTTACTGTTTTTTTTAAATAAGTAAAATCGACGCCTTGCAGTTTTGAAAAAAAAACGCGGACATATACAAATAATATGAGAGAAATACAGTCTTACCTGTTTTAAGAGACCATTCAAGGGAAGTAGCAAAAAAGGGTCACATATGACAGGTGTTCTCTTAACTCAGGTTATTTATATAGGAAAAACGCATTTTGGAAACCAAAATTTAGGTCACATAAGACATAAGATAATTCTTTAATCCAGTGGGTCGCTGAGGTAGGTTAAACTGTATCTCAGCACAGATTTGTTTTTAAAAGACTTACGCAATAACATTTGAGTGTAAAAAGGCTCTATCAGCACCATTCTTTATCATTGCCAAAGTAGCCTCTTCCTCAAAACATTTTATCCTCGCTGAATTGAAATCATTATATAGTTGTGCCCACCAATAGCTGATTCCTGTAGAGTTGTTTCTAACCCATGTAACTGAACTTCCTGTAAGAAATATCTTGATTTATCTTAATTTAACTTAGTTATCTTAATTTTACATATAAACAAATAAACATATGACCTATAGACACAGGACGTAAAAGTTGTCTACCTATATGGAACGTCTTAGAAAAAAGAAACTTGCAAATGTGTTTTTCCTTACAATATATATGTGTAATTTTTCTTATAGTGAAACTTATCAGAAAAAGTAGCATTGACATTTATTGTATTTACATGATACTTATTTTCTGTACGAAATATGAAGTAAAATTTTAATATTTAATTTCAATAAATTGATTGAAATAAATTGATTTCGAAATATTACAATGAAAGTATTATTGCCTTATGACACACAAAAAGCAGAGACATCCAGAAACCCTTCCCGATGAGACTATATTTGGGTGATGGAGGAGGAAGCACCCTGTGTACACCGTTCACGCTCACCACTTACCCGTTGAATACGCTATTGTCTTGCGGTTAGAGAATGTGCGTATCGTTTTCTTGAATTTTAAGCTAGTAACGTAGGTTGCCTTACTGAAAAAGTGTATAAAATAGTGAATCCATTAAGTTTACCTAGAGAAGATTGGGTCTTGCTACACTTGCTTCTTTTTATATCTACAGGCTGGGTCATACATAGTGTTTAACTCATCATCATGCTGCTGTTAATTATCTTGCATAGGAATCTGATGCATAAGCACTGATAAAGATAAACACTTTGTATTGTCTATCTTAATGTAAATTGTAATTGTTGTAGGCTACCATTTCAAAACGTTAAGCTGTCTTTTGGTCAAAAGTATGTTCTTGTTATGCAGATTCCTACTCTAAACGTTCTTCTTCATGCTACACAAAACTGTGTCGTATTCAGAAGCTGGGGATCAATGCAAGATTAATTGATTGACTTTGGGAAAAAAATCTTCAGCGCCAAATCCGAGGAAAGAAAAAGAAGGTTTTTTACGTTTGCGTCTTACCTGCTGATGCTGTGCAGATCAATGCCAAGAGTAGAATGGTTATAACTTCGACAGACTTGTGAAAAAGACAGAAACCTTGAAATTCCCCGATCTGTAAATATCAGGACAGAAAATTATTTATTGTAGTTTCGGTTATTGTTATAATCGTACGTTTTCGTTGTTGTTTTTGTTCATACGCTTTTTAAATTGTATCTTTTTTTATCATGTGGCAGAGATAGTTTTGCTACAATCATCACCGTAAGACGTTAGAAATAAATTGACCATGCTCTCAGAAGGGACTCTCACAGCTTAATAAAGACAACACTCATTTGGACACCAGAACGAAGAGCCCAATTGAGATCAAACATCATTTAACATCGAACAGTAGAGGTTGAAAGCAGCAGCAGAATAGAAGGGCTTCTCTCTAGGGACATTCCAATGATAGACATTAATGGAATGTTCTCGTTACTGCCCTTCAAGCCAAAGGCGTTATGGACAGTAAGTAATTAAAGTTAGAGAATATTTCAATATCTCACTTATATGATGACTTCAAAAAATGCCTATAAACCCTGTAAATTTCGTCATATTTAAGAGATCATGGTTAAATGAAAAGTCTTTTTCTTGATAAAACTTACTTTAAAAGCCCAATAAGGATAAAACGACCCACAACTTTCGTCGAAAATACCGAATGGTTATCACAGTATATAAGTTATTAAGGTATGTCGCACAATTTTTTAACTAAAAGGCTGCCGGGGCTGCATGGATCAGTGGTTACCATATCTGCATTCTGATCGTTCAGTCGCTGGTTTGAATCTCCACTACGCTGTACATCGCCCGATTTCTTCGGATGAGACGGGGGGACATCTAAGTCCTTTTCACTGTAGCTTCGGCACCATGAAAAACTCTCACTGCTGAATGACTAATGGACATAAGCCAAATTGTTCACAGACCACTGGCATTGGTGGTGGTTCCGTATTAGCAAAATATGCTTGAGTAAGTCGTTAAACAATAAAACAATTTACAGTACTAAACAATCAATAATTTCATAATAAACTGAAAATGTATATCTGCTAAAAGAACATATAGGTCGTACGTTTTTCTGAGATTTTTATGTAAATCAATAAGAAATGAAGAAATACGTCCGTATCAATTAAAATATAAAATTTCTAAAATAAATTATTATTTCATAGGAAATTTATAAAGATTTGTTTTATATAACTTAACCTACCTTTCTCGTCCACATCCTCAGTAATTTAAATGTAAAATTGTATAGATGACTTGAGGTTAATGTATGAATTAAGAGTACTTATATATAGAGTTTTACTATCAAACTAAAGGCATTTCTCGTACTTTTATAAGAGTTTCGAACATTGTAAATATGCTATATCACCGTTTGGACAATTCGGTGATACAAAAACAATTCTTTTGGGGTACCTTTTGATTGGACCCTGGTTTTTATCCGATAGCTTCATTATTGGATTCAGGAAAGCAACATTGATTGAATCTATTCCGATATTTGCATTACCTTTGATGTATAAAGCTTGGTTTATTTGAGGTACAGCCTAAATGGGTCTCCTTTTACAGAGCTTTAATGGTATTTCATGAATACGGGAGTTCGGCCGCAAATATTTTCTTTATCCACACGCTTGTAATTCAGGAACTTCCCGTATTTGTCCAGAGGTTAAGCAAAATATGGGTCCATTAAAATTGTTTACAAGAGCATAGTGCGATTTTTATCGATTGTCTATAGACTCATGACAAATGTGACCTTAGACAGAAGATGCTCACTCATCCATGATACCTGCTCGCACATCTTGGATTCTAGAGGTCTTGTCTTGTTTTCTTCGTATTTAAAAATGTTCTCATGAACAGACGACGTTTAGATGTTTACCGTTTTACTAGGGATATATAACATAGGTGAAATAGAAGATACCAAGGGGCATTCCATATATCTTAAACTAATAAGTATGTTTTTATGGTATGAAACACAAGGATATTTGGTTAGTCAAATTTGATATGGTAGAAAAATCATACACGGATATTTTCTATTTTCTTTCCAATGAATGAAACCCGAATTTACCAAGTTCATTTTTTGGAGCGTCCTGATATGCTGTGCAATACTCCATCTGATATTTTACATTTTTTGCTTCTGGCAATCAAAATAGTAAAATATATGTTAAGATATATAAATTCTTTTTTTTGGGGGGGGGGGGGGGTCACGTGCCATTTTATCGTTCGGAAAACATCTTCTCTGTAGGTATCTGAGAAATTTCAATTTCTGTTTGTAAAACCAATGATTGGATATCCAAAACAAAAGATAAGCATTGAGAAAGGCAAGGAATTCAATAACCCGCTATGCTTCCCCGACGCAACCCCCAAATGGGATGGAAGCGGGTCCAACAATAACTATCTATGCTATTGCAACCATGGTCAAATATTCAATAAGAAACTTTTTGTAAGCTTCAGTAAAACCTGTTGATATTTTTGTGGTGGTATTGTTCAGCTCAAAATCATTCACCAAAGTGGTGACCTCACAGATTACCGATGGATGGTTTCTAAGTTTGGTTTTTGCTCGCCGTTTAGTATCATTGAACAGTAAAGGTTCTAAATATACTGACACTTAATGTGACATGCCAAAAATTCTCGGGTTTTGCCATCTCATCCAACGGATAAGAAAACTCTTGGTGAAATGACAATCATGTCTATCTTTTCATGTGGTCAGCATATCAGGGCAAAGAAAAAGCGAAATCTGAAATGTAGAGGAAGGATAATGTTGTTCATAAAATCATAATAACGAAATAAGTAAGTTTTGCTTTTATTTCATTTAGCCATTATATACAGCTTTTGTTTTCAGGTCAGCATTCCCATTGGTATAAACGCATACTCGATAAGTGTATAGGATTGATTTCCAGGCAAAATTCGTCACCAAAGTAGACTTTTGGTTGTAACATGGTTCTGAACCAATGGTCTTACAAGTAATCATCCGTATAGATCGCCGGTATAGAGTATAGCTATTAACTATAGATACATGAGTTATATCTGCCGTTGGAAGTCTTTTTATTATCAGTTCGTCAATGAACAATAGTAAACTTGTGGTATTCTACTTAACAAGATACATAAAGGAACGGCAGGAATTCTTTTTTAAAGCATTCGTTTAATTCATTGCATTCTATAAATATACGATGGCTTTGTATGGAGATGTACTTTTGATATTTGTTTGAAAACAAAACTGAATGAGTGTATACGTTGTCAATGTTATCATGACGTTGCAATAGTCCTTAGTAACAAGGGAGGTAATTCAGTTTTGCTACGTATATCTACGTATCGCATTTTAGACCTATTTAGTTTTGGTTGATATTTCTAAATTAAAAAGATTCTTTATTTATCCGTTGCAGTTCCGTTGCCGAATCATCAAATCGGCATAGTGGGAAAACTGTAAATTGCTGGTGTAAATTTCTGGCACAAGTATCTAAATGTTTGCTCAAAGGTATTTGACGGCTCAAATGTATATGCATATTTATATAAACCACTTCTATGTTACTGATGAATCTAAAAATCACAAAACATAACAAAATTGAGTAAAACATCGTCAAGGTATGCCAGATAATGTCGTATCGCTCACTTGGTTATATTATATTGTATAATGTCGAGGAAGAATAAAAGTGAAAAAGATGCAACAAGAAATGCTATTCCAACTATTCCGATCTGCTGGGACGATTCCCGTTCGTCCGAAGCAGAAATTCGCTTACGAACATTTTTTGATAACGAACTTTTGTTAACTTCTAGAGTTTTTATAACAGTATCGTAAAAGAGTTGTAAATATTCGTCAGAACTAATGTTCATTGCGTGACATGAACACAAACATCCTGGTGAATCAAATGAAAAAGTTGCCGTAGGTGTATGTTGTGTCGTTGACGCATCTGTTGTTGTTGATGACGTTGTCGTTTGTATCGTCTCTTGTTGCGTAGAAATTGCAACAGATGTTGCAGCATCGGTAGGCAAAATTGATGACGTCAAATCGGTAGATAAATCTGAAATATGATGTGGGAAACATCGATTATAAACCAAATTTTCTTGAAAAAGAAAATAGGTGAAAAAATAGAATTATACCAAATGTAAGTGACAAAATATCATTTTGTTCCGTAACTCGTTCTTTCCGGTAAAACGAAAGAATGAAAAAAGACAAAACTACTCCGGGATAGTGAAAATTTAATTGTCTGAGATAATGTAACTGTGGACCATAATTGATTTCAGCATAAAAGCGATTGCTTTTAACAAATGTGATGGGACTATAATGAGATATGCACTTTTTAAATGATACATTTAATTTTTTTTAACAATTTTAAACAACCATCATATCCCGATGATGGGTATGCAGAAGCTGAATTGAAAAAAAATAATAGAATAAATTTTGCTTTCAACACTTTTAGGTGGGTTTAATTCTTTTACCTAATACTGCAGCCGTTCTAATAAAATGCATACTTAAATAATGTGTAGAAATTATTTCACCATCATAACCAAATTAGGAATAAAATTGGCGAAGATGCAACAAGAAAAACTATCCCTGGTATTTCGATCTGGCAGGACGATTCCGTTTCGTCTGTAGCGAACATACGCTTATCGACACTTTTTTTCAATATTTGGCCTCTGTTTGCTACTAGGATGGTTAGCATAGTATCATAAAGGTGTTTTTGTCATAAGACCACGGTATCATTATTGTTGATTCTAATTTACCATAGGACAAGTAAGTCTTTGTAACTAATACAGACGCCAATTCATCTTGTGTAGAGGGCGCACCTGTTGTGGTGTCATCTATTGTTGACGTTTTCGCCTGTGTTGTCTCTTGTTGCATAGAGGTTGCTTCAGTCGTATCAGGAACTGTAGACAAACCCATTGATGTCATTTCGGTAGTGAAATCTGCAAAAAAGATTGAGTTCTCGTCATATGTTCGTTTGATTAAGATAAGGGAACACCATATACATGCCTAAGTCAAAAGAAAATTTGCACCCAGTCATTCTGAAAAGCTTGATGACATGTTGGGTGATGCAATAATTTTAGTTTCTTCCATAAGGTACAGATTTGGTTAATACTTTAGTACATTCAATCTAGATCACATTGATACTGATTTTATATCATCAAATATACTTTTTAAAAAATTGACGTGAATTATTCAGGACAATCGCTGATACCAGTGCACAGAAATCATATTAAGGCTCATACCAATTTCTTGGAAGTATATAGTACTCTGACACAAAGTTAAATATGAGTCCGAACAGCTTCTTGTGAACCAAACACGTGGATGAAGGTATTTTTGTTCATTAACAGAGTTATATGAGTAGGCGACACAATCCGATGAAAAAGTCTGAGGTTCGTCTGAAATATACAATATTAATATGCATGTTTGTTTTGAATCAATCATTACGTTAGTCATTTAATTTAACTGCGATGGCTTACTCAAGGATAATGTGACCAAATCGATCGAGGTAGCGAAGTTACTGACATATTCATCTTTAATAGATTGAAATAGCCTAGAACGAAAACTCAACTTTGCCTTTAGCAACGTGATCTGCAGACGATTGTCCAAAGAATTTGTAGCATAATTATCACTTATTCAAATACTGGAGAATAAGTTAATATTAAGCACTTCTCTTTTATTTCACATTTTCTCTCTTCAGGCTTCATTTACATACAGACGTGTAACTCCTTTATATCATGATAATTTATTGAAATTGGTAATCGTATAGCGTTTTGATATCAGACATTTTTCTTTAGTTATGGTGTTTGCTTATTTTCTTTCGCGTTTTCGTGCCATTTCTGCTCCCCGGATGTAACAGAAAAAACAAGTCCAGTATCATCACCAACATACCCACTGCACAGAGAACCACATTGTCATGTTAAATACACTTCACTGGTATTTGATGTTATCTTCAAACGAGGGAACTTTTTTCTTGAGTAAAATTATAAAACAACACAAAACAACAACTTTACTAACTAACACTCCATGCAGTATAAAGTGATTGGTCTCCGCTGTCCCAGACAAAGGTTCCCTCTTCGACCCGATCAGTGTATCCGACCCACACCCCACTATTCATGTAGCTAAAATAAACAATTGTTACATCTTTAATATTGCATGCATCGATAATATTTTCAAAATGCATTTAGAAGACATGCTAAGTTAGGTGGAGTGAAATTTTCTTAATTTCAGATTGTCATCTATGGACCGAAAGATGAGGACAAATTATAATATTTCCCATATTACTCAATTAATTACAAATTAAATATGAATTGTATCTTATATTTCATTTGTTGAAATATCCTGTTTCCGTTCCGATTCCTAATGTCGTCATTTATTTTATTCTACGATAACGTTTTAGACGGGCAGTCTACCTTTCAAGTTATTTTTGAAAATGAGACCAAACATACCCTATCAGGAAATCAGAGGCAATTTCCATTGGCTTTCGTAACATTTTAGTGAGGGGGCGCCGTGGTTAGCGTATTCGCCTTCTAATGATGAGGCCATGGGTTTGAATCCAAGTCACACTACAGTTGTCTGTCCCTGTCCTTTGGATGAGACGGTAAAAACTGATTTCTCGTACCACAGTATGCGTCGGGGTGTTTAAGTGCCCTCTCTGCTCACCGGTTAAAAGTGCTAAGCGCAAGCGAAATGTGTTGTCCTTCATCGGCTCACGATGACGTATCCATATTAATGAACAATTCTTGAGTGGGACCTTAAACCATTATACAACCATCCAACTAACTGGTGAGTGATAACAGTATGTTAAATTGATCACTAAGTTATGAAAAGGATAACATTTTTATCCCCCAAAATTTAGTGACTTATTAGTGTGGTTGTTTCTCATTATCCAATAGCGAGCTGAATAGCGGTCATTCTTCTAAGGTAATGTGTTCATCCTTTGACTGGTATATTGAGGATTCAAGTCTCAATGGCGCAACTCTATTTTTTGTGTTCTTCGTGCAGGACAGTATAACCCGAGCTCCCATTTCAAGCATTGACTTCCAATGTTAAAGATTTCCAGATTCAAAGAATAAATACCTAAGCACATGTCAACTGTGTCTCTGTGTGTTGAGCCTAATGCTAAAAAAAGAAGAAGAAAAAAGAAAAAACTGCAATATTTCAAAAGCTGCTCAAAACTATAAAACAACTTAACAACAACTGTAAAGCCGATTATTATAAGAAAAAGTTTCTTTTTAATTGGTGGTTTAGAAAAATCTTACTTTTCGATATACCAGGATATGAATATATCTTGATCTCTAGTTGTTGGCATTAATATATCAAAGCCTTCTCCATGACACCTTGATAGAGCTGCATCATAGTTTTCGGGGTTTGTATATTTCCTGTAGCATACTGATGACCACGTGGGCCTAAACCAATAATTACTCGGACACCCTATAATGACATGCATTTCAGTAAAGGTATTACTTAACATGCAAATGAAAATGAAAAGATCATGACGACGACGATAATGATGATGATGATGCTAACGACGACGACGAAGACGACGACAATGATGCTGAAGATGGCTCTACTTAAAAGAAAACCGGTATTGATGAAATTGACTGCTGATAGCCTATAAAACACGTAACTGGTTTATTATAAAATGAACTTTAATAAAGATTGATAGTGACATGGTTTCGATTTTTTAAATCATTTAAACGGTTGTTTTATTGACTTATTGACCTTTATTTTATTCCTCAAAAGCAGAAAAGAAATATTTGCAACGACATCAAACAAAGCAATGTCCAGAGGACAGTGGACCAACAGGCAATAAACTCCATATTTTAAGCGCGTACATAAGTGTGCAGTATGTATCATTTTAAACCCTGAATTTACAAAACTGCTAAATGCTCATTCTTGTTTTCTGAAAGCCGATACAGATGTTGACCTTATTTTTGGATATAAAAGATATATTTAATTATCCGCACTTCGTTTATTTTATAGAAGTCGGTTACCAACAGATTTTGTGAATGTTATTTCCGTCAGCGTGTGAGTTCTTCTTATTCTTTTGTGACGCAATCAATTGTTAACAATTACGAATGGTTAGACGACTTTTTCTTAAAATGAAATGAAATAAATTTATATCGAAAAGCTTCTTATGTTCAGTTGACCCTGTGTTACTTTGATAAATGAAAAGTATAAATAGTAATTGTTCCATAAGATACAAAACTACAATAGCCATTAGAGGCCATTAAAATTCCGCAATTATTATTTAGAAATCTAATGTATCGAAAAGAAATGAGCTGTAGATACAGAAACATCACATTCGCCGAAGAGATATAAAAACAAAGTCGTTTGACTATTTGGCAATGCCAAAACTATGACATTTCAGACTTCAGGTCAAGTTTGACTGTACAGTAAGCGTTTCCTTTCACAAATGCAGTCTTTACAACTTTATTAACTTTACAACGATGAACAAACTATTTATTACAATCTATATTAATGCTTCTCGTTGACTCCGATGATACCATGCATGAATCCTTACTGTCGAAGGAAACCGGAGTTCCCGGAGAAAACCCGCGTGTCGCGATCAGGTTACCACAATACCACCCCACATGTTTCCCTGACATATCCAAGGATCAACCCAAGTTCGCATCGGTGTGAAGCGAGGGCGCTGACTACTACGCTTCTCGGGCACCCACTACAGCCTTAAGCCAAATTAAAAGGAAATAAGTAAGAAAACTTCTGCTTTATTTTGACAAACATCGCTTTAGTTATTCCATTTATTCTTATGAACATTGTACAAAATGTGAAGAATAGATATCTCAATTAAAAAAATCATTTTTAGTTTAGATGAAATTTGTTTAAAAGGAAAACTACTGATATTTATTTTTAATTGTAAAGCTTAGTATACTCACCGAAAGTTGTAAGGAATTTTTGACATAAGAAATATCCCTGCCATAAACAGTCGCGGTCTTCCCATAGTAAACTCTGTTTTTCAATCACCAAGCACATTTTTGTGTAGTCAGTATCTGGGTTTCCTGTGCATGATCAAAATATAAGCGTTGTTAGATGTCATTATTGAATTACTCATAAATTTGTTCTTTGATAAGAAATCTTTAAAAAGTATATAGAAGCATTCATGGTGTAAAGCGTTTTGAATTTCATCACTCAATTTGTGATCCCCCTGTCATTCCGAATTTCGGCTCTTTTATTCTAATATCATTATTAAATCTAGCAGAAAAATATTCTTTGTGCATTTTCAAGACATCAAACGCTTGCTTACATAGTTTAAGGAAAATCATTTTTAAGTACCTGGAAACCAAATAGACGTACTGTAACTGCTACTTTTAATTTCAGTTCCATCAATAAAGTACCATTTTCCTTCATTCAAATTGGCTCCAATCCATACGTCCATGACCAAATTACTGAAATTTTGTAAACAATGTAATGAATATGTGTATTTATTAAAATTACAAAAACCATGATTTATCTTTTCAAATTTCAAAATGTGTTCGTTGTTGAAGCGTATTTATAAATGCAAACGTTTTCAGAACAGCATATTGTGAAATATTCATCATAAAAAGTCAAACAAAATCAACGGCAAAAAGATTCCAAATCTAGGCTCTTTTTAGGTGCTATTATAGAACCATTTCCCCTTATAGCGTCTCGCCCCGGAAAATTGCTATTTAGCCATATTTTCCCCTTGGAAAAATGCCATATCCCCTATTATAGTGATTTCCCCCCGTTATATAGCCAATTTCCTCATAATCAAATCCCCCCGAAAGTGGCTACATGTTCAGCTCATTCTTCCTTTTGGACAGATCAGAAAGATGTTCATACAAACTTTGAGGTGCAAATTTCTATCTGAAAAATATAAATGGTGTCATGAAAATATAAAAATCAATTATTTGAAGGTCTGCCAATTTTACTTTTGAAGCTTCGAATTTCACATAAGTAATTGTTTAAAAAATCATATTTTTCGTGCATGTTATTTGCCCACTTTTTTCAAGCACTAGGATACAATTTGATATATGCGTTTTCCTGTAATTTCTGGATTGCTTTTAGGACAGCAAGTTTCACAAAAGATGTGGAAATAGCTGTTAAAACTCAACAAGTCAATCACCTCCAAGCCTAAAGGTAAAGAGGTGTCCTCCTGTTACGGGTTGGTGGTAGTGGTGTCCACTTTTCACAAACAGTTTTTCTTTGAATTTTATTAGACTATTCATACCAGTAATAACTTATTTTGAAAACAAAAGTTGTACTTTAATAAAGCTTATATTTTCTTTTACTTTACGAAAGGCAAATGAAAACAAATTTTAAACTAAGAAAACAATAATTATTAAAAAAAATTGAGCAAATACTTTAATTTACATATAAGCCATCGATTTTATTTGTCGTTTATGTTTGTAAACAAACTAAGAGAAGTACTGTTGGGTCTCCAAACCCAGAAGCATAATTGTCAAGACTTCGCCCATACCACTTGAGTGAAAAGACGGGAAAACTGCATACACCGGTCGTACTTGTTTAAGCGTAGAATTTTATTTTTATCTATTCTTTTAATTTTATGCTTTTTCATTTATATTGTGTCCGGTTTCTAACGATTTTAAAAGTTTTGTTCAATATAATCGATTCATTTAAAAAAAGTAATTAATGCCGATATATTTGTACATGTTTGCAAAAACATGTATGTTGGTTTTCTTAAACATTATATTTTACTGCTATTAGATAACATTCTTTGACATATTTGAAATACACATTTGTACTAAAATCCAAGTGTTTTAATGGTGCATTGTTATCATTATTTAATTTTTTTCAAATTCATGTTATCATAGTTATTTAAATAGACTTGAGTTTTGTTTTACATCTAACACGTGAGAAACAATTAAATTTGTCTTAAGCAAGAGATTTATTTTAGAAATACAGATCAAATTGCTGAAACTAATAAGATAATTCTCCATATTACTAAGCAAAAACAAGGCAGTCAGTAAACTGGTGTATGCTCCCCGAGACAAACTTTAACATGCTTATTAGCGAAAGAGCGCACCAAGTCCTTAATCTAGAATGACATTGACCTTTTACCTTGGATGAAAGTCAGTGCATATATATATCATTTGTAATATTTGTGTGAATTATGATAAACAACTCAAAGCTGGCAAAACAAGCTTTCATGTCCAAATTTGAGAATGACCTTGACCTTTGACCTCAGGTGAAGGTCAGTCAAATCTGCATGTCATGAGTAACATTTGGGTGCATATTGATTGAAGTCAATCAGTACTGAAAGAGATATTGTCAAAATAATATTTTAAGTCCTAAATCTAGAATGACCTTGACCTTTGACAGTGGGACAAGATGGGCTGCAAGTGTCGGTCATGGGGATGACATTTCATTCAGTTGAGTCTTTGATACCTTTAACGGATACGTGTAAATGAGTTGTTGTTGTTGTTGTTTAACGTCCCACTCAAGAATATTTAACTCATATGGAGACGTCACCGTGTGCCGATGAAGGGCGACAAATGTTGCCTGTGCTCGGCACTGCTGGCCGTGGAGCAGGGAGGGTTCTTTAA
>JACSZP010033320.1:20730-39142 GCA_016161895.1 Pinna nobilis
GTTACCTTTACCTTTTCATGAATTGATTTCTTCCTACCTTACACACTCGATATTCACTTTCAGGAATATATCCCGATCAAATTATAGCATGCCTTTTGTATCATATTACTTTACAAAACAACTCTGTGCTTTTATGTATAGTTCAAGTTTATATAATGTATATGCATGCTATTTTTAGTTTTCAAAATTGACTGAACTTCTATTGAAAGAAGCTCTGTCTACTTAAAAATGAAATTTTTCTGAGCGATAGTTTTGTACAATTAGAAGATAGGGATCTGGATACACGATCAATTTAACTTAGCACAAGATCGTGAGTGTAGAGCGATCCCGAACGATCTGCTCATCAGTAAAACATTGGTATAAAGCAGCGGTTTAGAATAATAATCCTTCTTAACCATTAAGTGACAATCTCTTTATACAATCATCGGAAATATATTGTCATAAATTAATAGTTTGTAGTTGTCGATATAAATATCTTTCAAAATATTGATTCTTTTTACAATGCAGATAAAATGTTTACCAAGCAGTAGCGTGCTCTAGTGAAACCCATTAACTAAGCAAATCAGTTTTTAATGCGGTGTAAAAGGTCAACACGTATTGTCAAACAAATGAAATGAAATTAAATAGGCCATGGATTATAGAATACTTTCCAATATTTGTTTTTATTATTATTATTTTGACATGCTCTTAAAACGGGATCAAAATGAATGTTTTATGACATGCAGTCAGCGAAGTAGAATCAATGTAACGGAATCCACTTCAAATGGTGGCGTAAAATATTCAGAATCTTTAAGAATGATGCTATCAAATCGAAACACATTTTCTTAACCATTTGAAAAAAAGATTCATTTCTATACATGACAAATAAAGTTCACACATCTTTTTTAAATAAATGGGTATCCTAACATGCGTCGAAGAGGGTACTCGTATGTTGCTCTGAGAGAGATTTTGCAATAAATATCTTTTTAACATTATTTCATATCGGAGATATCTACCAGCGAAGGAAAAAAGATAATTTATGTAGAAAATACCAAATACATTTTATACAAAGGTTCTATCTTTTGAGCAAAATATAATCAATAGCATTGACACTTTGAGAAATTTATCCTCTTGATTTTTGCAATGAGAAGTCCATTAATTCTTAAGTTGTGAATCAGTCTGTTTAACATTACTGTGCACGCTGTATGGAAGGTTTAATCTTCCTGGCACCTTGATCCCACCTCTGGTATATCCAGGGGTCCGTGCTTGCCAAATTCTATCTCTCTCTTTTATCTTCTTAAATCTACTCGATTTACAGTCGAGCCTCATTAGTCCGGACGCCACTAATCCGGATGCTTCACCTTCAAGATGCTGTTTCAAAGGAACAAAATTCTCACAGTGTTTTGACCATTATGATAAAAATGATTCAGTAATCCAGATGCTTCATTTATCCGGCTAATTTGTTTCGGTACGAAAGAGTCCGGATGAATGAGGTTCCACTGTAATACCTATACCTTTTCATGTACTTAATATAATTGTTTTAAAACTTGTTTGCATTTGGTGTATTACATATTACAGTAGTACACGGTTATGTAGGTAGGTTATTCTGCGGTAGTTATATTTCTTAGGATAGGGCCTACATAGGCAGACACACCTGCCTGCTCCAGGTGACACCGTCTTCTTAGCCATGGCACTTCCAATTGTTTTATAATCTATAATAGGGTTCTAATTTGTTTGATTCCAGAATGAATAGGATGGACAGTTCATCTCGTGTTGACAGAAATGGTTCCAGAACATACGTCAACCTTCACTGATAGTGACATGTTTACACAATACAGAGATACTTCAAACTACGGAAAGATCTAGATTTATTAATTTCCAAGTACAATAAAAAATAAATAGGTACAAGTAAACAAAAATAGAAATCTAACCTCACAACAGTTGTCTTTCAGATGTATGTCCCTTGAAATAAAATATAGAAATATAGATAGATAGATAGATAGATAGATAGATAGATAGATAGATAGATAGATAGATAGATAGATAAATAAATAAATAGATAGATAGATAGGTAGGTAGGTAGGTAGATAGGTAGTTAGGTAGGTAGGTAGGTAGGTACCATTTAACGAAACGTGAACTGTAAGCTTGGTTTAAGAAACATAAATGAAGCCAAAGTGCTTTAAAACTTTTCTTTCAAAATTGCTTTAAAACTTTTCTTTCTTTTAACTAATTTGTTTAAAATTACAATTACCTATATCAGGCGTTCTGCCAGTTCCATTTACTAACTTGTTATATCTTGGGTAATAATATCATGCATTAGAAGAAGGAGAATGTAGTAAAATACGTATATGTAAACTTTTTACCCCAGAACATGTGCCTGAATCAAAGCATACTACTCTTTGCTTTTATCATTGCTAGGGTGGCAAAGTCATGTTCGGTATTGTTAAATTACTTTTAATTAGATGACACCGGGACCGCTGTGGCCGAGTGGTTAGCGTGTTCGACTTCGAATCGAAGAGTCCGGGGTTCGATATTAATATTTTTGTTCTCATGTATCATATCATTTTGGGCTTGGAATTCAAATATATATTTTATGCTTCATCATTTTACTTCATAGGATAATAATATTTAGATTTTCGAATACCTTTCGAAAAAAAGATAGATAGTAGATTATAGATGAAAACCAAACATATTTAAGTAAAATAATTTTTTTATACAGTCTTTGAAAATTGATTTAATTGAAATCTATACATTTATGAAATTGCGTTACATGAAGCCTTTTAGGTTATATTTGTTTACATACTGAAGGTTGCATTAGGACTCAATTTATTCCACCTCAAAATGATCCAGTTTTTATTCGCCGATACGTTGGTGCATAGTGATATATGAAAGTATGACTAACTCGTAGAACATTAGGATATGTTTCCAAAGATAACAATTAGTATGCCATGGCAGAATTTTTAAACACGACCAATAATCAACTATTAATGAAATTGTATTTGTTCACATATAATGTCTACCGAGATTTCCATTTCTGTAAATGATATTCATTGTTTACATTAAATTAAAATCTTTAGGTAAACAAGAATTTCATAATAGAAATGTACTTTTAAGATAAATAAATTGCATGTTAAAAAGGAGATAAAAGTTACCGATGCACTAAATATTAGTGGACTTGTACATAAACGGAATGTCAATGAAATGGTCTTAATTTAGAGTTTAACATACGTTTGTGTCAATTCTTTCATTGTATGATAATCGACGGGCATTTAATGGCCCACATAGATTTACAAATGTGCTAATGTTTGTACTTGTAGTCTCTGAGCAATAGGATCCATTGCAATGTGTCTAATTCTTATTTGTATCACTATGTATGCTCACACCCTTTAATCCTGCTTAACTGGTATACAATGTTTCTATTTTAGGGTCTGTTAATATTGTCACTCAATATATCTTCCTTTAACTTTTTGACATCCGATTGAATGTGTTTGATAAAACTTTATCACAAAACAAATCGGAAAGGGGAAACTGGATGTGGAATATTAATTACACATTGACTTCCATAGACGTTTTCTGTGTTAGAATAGATTTTACGTCCTTTCACAATTTAAAATGTATGAAAAACAACCGAAATCACACAGACAAAAAGGGAATACAATGTCCATCCTGTTTCAATCTGTTTTGTTTTTCAAAGTAGCATTACTGTTTCAGTATTTTCTAAAGTAAGTCTAATAAATACAAGAATAATAATCGCTTGTCCAGGTGTTGCCCATTTTACCCTCCTTTCCGTCTTCTTGCTATTTCAAACGATATCTTATTTTCTAATTTTGATATCTGGTTGTTTTTCCTGACGTTTTCTGATTTTAGTTCTTTCAGTTCTTCTCTGACGCTAGTATATAAAGGTAAGGTAACGAATAGTAATAGATCTCATAACTCTTACAAAGAAAACGTATGAAAGGGGGACAACACAGAGACCTGGATACACCAGAGTTGGGATCAGGTGCCTAGGAAGAGTAAACATCCCCTGTTGACCAGTCGAACCCGCCGTTAGCCCTATAACTTGATCAGGTTATACTAAAACACTGTTAGTTGATTTTATCTGTAAAAGTTTCATTTGGTATTCAAAAATTTATTTAATTCTGAAAACTCGTGTATGGTGCAAAATGAGTGCAAGAATAATTTCATACTGTTCATTACTACTACTTTTACTTGTTTTACCTGACAGCTTATTTTTGTTTTGTAACCTTTTAACTACAACGTCACAGAAATGCAGTGTATTGCACTGTGTCAAAATCTACAGCATCACGTGTGTATTGTCAGACAAATTTCCAGTGCATGGAAACAGCTGTACTTAAAACTATTTGTTTAAAGACTACACAGTGTTGTTCCGGGTTATCTAGCTGATAACTCCCTGCAAGACGGTATAATTATGTCGTTGTTATAAGTCTTCTTCATTAATATAATTTCCACTATGGGCAGACGGTGGCTGTGACCCTTAGACAGGGAATGCTTACCCCCCTCCTCAGCGACATCTGTATTGTCTTGTAGTCAACAGATCTAAATTGTCCCATGAACAAGGGATAATTCGATATATGGCATAAATACACAATACACTTGTTAAATCACATTTTGTTAAAATTAATATGATTTCAGCGATGTGGAACGCAAAAATTGAGATCAAAATTGAAATGGCAAAAGAATCATCCACAGATATTTTCCGTAGAGATCTTTTTAATACTAAACAAAACTTAAGTTTACTTCACTATACCATGCTTCCGTTTTTGCAGCATCTAGCTCTACTGTGTCACACTCTAATATTACGTTTTTCAATTGAGGAAAAACAATTTTTTTTAAAATTCTAAATAAAATAAATCTTTTGTAATCATTTGATTCCAACTAGGATAGGAACCAAGACTCTGCTGAAATGATATGAAAATCAATCGCGAATCCAAAACAGGATGAAAGAAGTTGTTTTGTAGAAATCAGCCTCCAGTGTAAGTTTGCTGCGGATCACCCGTCGCTTATGTTCTCCGGAAGCCCCAGTAATGTGTCAGGCTCGGTGAACAAGCTATAAATACGTTGTTGGTCTGATTATCAAAAGAGGGTCATTGGACATTAGCATCCCATTGGCAGTCTTCAGAAAAAAACATCCAACATTATTAAGAACCGCGTCACTTTGTTAAACAAGATCTGAAAATTGACCATAATACTATATGGTACTCAGGGGTAAGTTCAGGTGCTCCGGAAGGGTAAGTAACTCCTGCTCCGTGCGCTGCATCCGCCGTGTCACAAGTTTTCGAATACAAGAATGTCACAATCGGTGATGGTCATAAACGAGAAAAGGGGAATCAGGATTAGGTATGCGACAAGTGGGACATATCGCTCATCTGTTATTTACAGATTTACCATATTAATCAACAGGTCATGGTGGCACGCCGTGTCACATATCAAATATACGCCGTGTCACATATCAAATAACGTATAGCTTGATAAACATCATAGGCAGAAGAATGTGAAGTTCTGAAACTCAGCTGTATCTCATTGAATCAAATTTAGGTAAAAACGAATGTATGCTCCTGTGTGGGCTTAAATAAATGATAAATCAACTAGTTTTTTTAATTAATTTTTAATATGTGTTTAGGTAAAAGGGTTAACTTTTAGAATTTTGCCAAAAAATTGATATAGGAATCCAATTCATTAGGGAGCAATAGACAGCATATTGGATACATTTCATTTAATTCATTGCATTCTAAAATATAAAAAAAACTGGGTCCCGGACTTAAACATTATAATTTGCATTGAATCTAGATGAAGATTCAGTTTTGCACTTTCAAGTGTAATTAAATAAGCAAACCACTAAATGAGGAATCTTAATATGACACTTATCAAAATATGAGGAAGGACGATACATAAACAACTTGAGTATAGCCTCATCTACATTTTATATGGGCCGCTGTGGCCTAGTGGTTAGTTTGTTCACCCTCTGATACCGAGACACGCTGCGGTTGACTATCCCTGTATTTCTGATCAGACAGTAAAAATCGAGGAACCGTCTGATAGAAGGTGTGGGCACGTAAAAGTACCCGCCCCTCTATGCCCGTTATCGGCGCATTTTTAGTGGAACGTTGAACAATACAACCAACCAACATTTTGATAGTGTTATATTGCATATCTAATTATATTTGTATGTCACATTCATGCTCTTGGTATAAAGTCGAGGATGATCAAAAGTGACAAAGACGTTACAAGAAATGCTATTCCGACTGCTCCGATCTGTTGGGACGATTCCCTTTCATCTGAGGCAGAAGTACGCTTACGGACATTTTTAGATATTGAACTTTGGTTTACTTCTAGAGTTTTCAGTACAGAATCATAAAATAGCTGCAGATATTCCTCAGAACTAATGTTCATTACGTGACATGAACAGAAACATCCAGATGAACCAGATGACAATGTTACCGTGGGCGTTGTGTCGTCGTCGGTCGTTGCAATTAACTTGGTCGTTAACTCATCTTGTGTAGTGGTCGCATCTGTTGTTGCGCCATCTGTTGATAATTTTGTCGTTTGAGTTGTCTCTTGTTGCGTAGAAATTGCCTCAGTCGTTTCAGCAGCGGTAGACAAACTTGACGACGTCATATGGCTTGTTGAATCTGAAATAAAAGTGTTGGGTTTTTTTTTTACTTTCGGTTTAAAAAGGATAATTTGGGGAAACACCGTATAAATGTGTAGGTCTAAGTCACTAGAAAATATGTATTTCTTCATTCTCGAAAGTGTGACGACATGTTGGACACTGTGAATAGATTAGTTGATCGTCTGAAGCTGAGTAAACCTTCGAATGTTTCAGGTGTTTTATCGATATTCAGTTGACATGTAAATGCTATCACCTGATATCCTAACACTTAATCACAAAATTTTCGTTTGCTGAAAATGGTGTCTCATTGAATTAATTCCCTTGCTTTGTCTACGTCATTTATCGAAGGAACGAGTACTTGAATAGCCTGGTAACCTGACAAAATCTTTATCGCATAGAGTTATACACCTTGCACTTCTATATTTTCATAGTACATACCTGACTTTGAATGAAGGTTACATAAATACAAGATACTCATCATAGCTGAATGAAAAGACATGCATTACACAGCGAAACCGCCGACATATTAAATGCACAAAAATGTAATTTTGGTTCATACTTATGACTTGGAAGTATCTAGTACTCTGGCATATTATTGCATTTGAATTGGAACAGCCTCTTGTGAACCAAACTTTCGGATGGAGTAATTGTTGCTTATTATCATAGTTGGATGAGTAGGCGACGCAATCCGATGAATAAGGCTGAGGTTCGTCTGAAAACCGCAACGATAATTTACATGTTTATTTTAAATCCAATCATTACTTTAGTAATTGATTTTTAAAGTGTTTGTGTAATCAAAGATAACGTGAGCTATAATATTTCTTCTTCTTTACAAGTTTGGCCTGGAGCGAAGTTTAGATTTGAAATTGATTACTCGATCCTAAAACGGTTGTTTTTGGCATTTTCTATCATTATCAATCATTAGTGAATCTTTAAAAAATAAGAACTTGGAACAAAGCTTTAATTTACTAACTGTTGCTCCAGCCAGTATAAGATGATTGGTTTCCGCTATTCCAAACAAAGGATCCCTCTTGGACTCGGTCAGTGTAGCCGACCCACACATCCTTATTCATGTAGCTGGAATAGACAATCATTACAGCCTCTATATCAGAAACAACGAAAATATGTCCGATAGATATCACATTGAGATAACTTGACTTAATCTTTTCTTAATCTCTAACATGTGATCATTGGATCTGAATATTATAGCAATATCTAAAAATTACCTTTTTGCTCAGATACTCACAAATGATACACGGATTGTATCCGAAATTAAACTTGCTTAGACATTGTTGTTTATTCCGATTCTTATTGCGTCATTTGTTTTGTTCTGCGGTAACGTTTCCAAAAAGGACAGTGCACATCATACATGAGTCAGACGATTAGAACCATCGGATCCTGTTTGGAAATTAGAGGGAGTTTTTAGCAATTGTCCTTAGGGTATCGAAAACTTTGAGTAATAACAGTATGTTTAAGTATATACAATCTGACCTGCCTTAGCGGCCCACTGAATTAAAGAAAAACCTGTCTTCTGTGACTTAAATGAGTGGTTCCCAAAATGATTTTTTCCTATATAAATCTCCTGAATTAAGAGGCCACCTGTCATATGTGACCTTTTTTACTCCTTCCCTTGAGCGGTCTCTTTAAACAGGTTTGACTGTATTATGAAATAAAACGATTTTTTTCTTTTGACCGAAAGGTTCAATAAAGTATTAACCTCTCAGAGGCGGTCGTGCCTCTATGGTACAATGCTGATATTTTGGCTGCAATATCAAGAGTTCGAATCGCAGCGGTGTAGTTTTTTTCACCTGTCATTCGTATGAGACAGTTAAAACCTAGATAACGTTTCAGGGCACTGACTTACTGCTTTAAAGCTTTATTGCTGCGTAAAGTAAAGACCTTAGCACATACAAATATCTGTGATGCCTACCTTCTGATAATGCAAAAATGTAATGATTCAAAGGCTTTGCGGACACACGTAATCAGCTAAACAATATTGCAATGACCGTTTAATATAAGGACAGAATAGGCTCTTCTTGTACATTAAAGAGCTAGAAATTCAATATGTTCTATTTTGTTCTAATTCTATTTGTTTGGTGATGTTAAAAAATCTTACTTGTCGATGTACCATGACATGAAAATATCTTGATCTTTTGTCTTTGGCATGAATATATCATAGCCGTCTTCATTGCACGTCGACATAGCTGAATCATAGTTGCGAGGCATATTATATTTCCTGTAGCATACTGGTGACCACGTGACCCTAAACCAGTTATTACTCGGACACCCTGTAATGATGGATGTCTATGTAGAAGGATAACTCTTTATTCATTCAATGTTAGTGATAAGACGATGATAGGGACGGTGTTGTTGTTGCTGCTGCTGTCTCTCGCTGCTGCTACTTTTGGTGTTGCTGCTAATCCTGATGATGATGACGATGATGATGATGATGATGTTGATGATGATAATGATCATCATCATCAGGAAGGGCCACTCTTCAACAAATCGGTATTGATCTAATTTACTACTGCTGTTGCTACTGCTGCAACTGCTGATACTGCTGTTGACGACGACGACGACGACGACGACGACGACGACGATGATGATGATGATGATGATGATGACAGAACAGACTTAAACAAATCGTTATTGATCAACTGATAGTTCAATGATAAACAGTGATTTAAAAAATATATTTCAAGATAGATAGTTAAAAAGAAACTGCCTTTCGAGGATTCATTCGAATCGGTTGTTTCATTCATCGGGAAAAATGCCGGTACATCAATTACCGTGAAGAGAAAACAAATTTCACTACACAAAATTGTGGTTCTGGGAAAAAGGGTTTGTATCTAATATTGGAATCACTGATCAACAGACGGGACGTGATCTAGTGGTTAGCGTGTTCGCCATCCGACCCTGATGTCATGCTATGGATGGCGGTCTTATTTTAGGTACGGAACAGGAAATCGAGGTCCCGTATAACAGTAGGTGTCGGTATCCTCCCGGCTCTACGGCTTAAAGTGCTGGGCATGGGCAAAGTAAGTCGCCCATCACCGGCATATGTCTCAATATAAGTGAAAATTTTTGAGTAGGTAGCAAGAAATATGAACAATGACATCAAGCAAAACAATTCCCAGATTTCAAGAACCTTAAAGTCAATTTTTTGTTTAGTAAATTCTGTATTTTTAGCGGGTAAATAATAATGCGACATATCAATTTACAGTCAATGAAAGGGTAAAATCGTCAACGACTGTCTTTCGTGTTAATCTGTACTAGGCATGTTCAGTCTTGTTTTCCAAAAGCCAATACAAAAACTGGCTTTTATCTCGGATAAAGATATGAACACATGTACATGTAATTGATTATTCCGTCTTTCGTTTATTTTATTTAAGTGAATTATCATATGATTTTGTCCATTTTATTTTCGCAAGTGTATAAGTACTACCTCTGCAATAGGATCAAATGCCATGAAAATGAATTACCATAAGAGAGTTTTTGAAAATAAGAAAGGTTAATGGTATCTATCTACAGTCAACTCCATATATAACGAAGTTGAAGGGAGCAAGATATTTACCTCGTTATAGCCGATCTTCGATATTCGATATTTCAGAGTAATGCATGGAAATTGCACCGGGACTATAAATCGTTTCATTACATCCGGTGCCTCGTTACATGCGATCTCGTTATTTTCGGAGTTGACTGCATTTATTAAAATTCAATTCACTTACCGAAGTTATTCGGAAATTTTTGACATAAGAAAAATTCCTTATCGTCACAATGGTGATCTTTCCATCGTAAACTGTCGTTGTCTATCGCCCCGCACATTTCATCGTAGTCATCATCTGGATTGCCTGAGCAGAATATAAAAAATAATAAATGAGATAAAACATTACTCAGGAATTAGTCCTGTATCAGTTGTTTGGTGAGAAAAGAAGTCTAGTCTTATGCATAAAAAAACTTAGCTCAAATCAACATTCAAGTTGTAAAGCATTCAACTCAAATCAACATTCGCGTTGTAAAGTATTCAAAACTTTCCTGATGTGATATTTGTTTTCTTGAGATTATACTGAAATAATAAGCAGACTGAAAAGGAAAGTCAGTGCTAAAAATGACATGATACAGAATGTCGGAAGCAATAGGGCATTAAATTATTACATCTTGTAAAATTATAAGCGATCGTTATAACATTGTCACTTAATTTCTAATTCAATTGACAAATAATACAATTTAAGACCTGTACAATAATGAAAAAAATATTGTACAGGATATAAAACACATTACATACTTGATATTGTAAATATTTGAATTATAGAATATATATTATAATATACATGTTTTAATTATATTCAATATATAATTTTAAAAAGGAATGAATCTAGAACTCTTGGTAAATCGTTTAGTCGATCAATAGGTGGGAACTTAAGCACGGACGTAAGTATGTATGTACAAACTTACATAGGTTGTTTTTGTTGTGTTTAACACGTAATCGAATATCAAATAAAGGTAAAATGTGTACCATAATATACAATTATTGACAATCAGCAATAGGGATCTTTAAGGTGTCGGCACGTACTGTGCCATGGGAATGGAGAGGCTCTCTTCCAGAAATAGACGAACACTACTCTGCAAGACCCTATTCACTTGTAGTTTGGTCCAAAATAGCTTATTTATATACATGTTTATTATATCTATTTTACATTAGGGTTTTCTTCTTTTTTATTTTATCATGTTTCTTAAAAATTATTATTATGTTGTCTGTTCTGATTTTATTTTCTATTTTCTTTCTTTCTCTTTTTATTTCAATATTATTTCATTTTGGTGCGCATGGTAAAATTTGATATTCCTGATCACCCAAAACCCGCAATTTTGCAAAATAGATTGTAGTAGATGTACTTATACATGTATAAAGGAAACAGGGCATGCTTGAAATTTAATCTCAACACAATTCCACTAATATTTCTATGAGAAAGAAATTTATTCTTTTCTAAAGAATAAGCAAAAATAAAGTACCTGGCCCCCATGGAGTACTACTATAATTGTTTTCGTCTAACTCGCTTCCATCAATAAAGTACCATTTTCCAACGTTCAAATTTGCTCCAATCCATACGTCGCTGTTCACATTACTGAAAGGTTTTGAATATCACAATTAATACATATGTATAAAACAAAGTTATAAAAGCGTTTACTTATTGTTTTTCTCGATCTTCAAAATCTTGTAGTTCTTGAAAGTAGTTAAAATTGCATTTTTTCAGAAAAAAAGACTTATTTTAAATATTTAAGATGAAGAATCAAACATAGTCAACGACGAAGACAGAGATTCTCCAAGAAAGGCCTTTTTATTTGGAACATGTCACGTACGTGACACACACATACAACCGCACGCACGTACAATATCCTCTTGTTGTGTATTTTAAAATCAATTGACTTTATTTGAATCATGGGAAAATAGACAGTATAGGATTGATTATAAATGTTGAACGTTTAGTATTTCTTTATAGCATTTTCATACTACTTCTACCTGAATATATCGAATATGAATATTGATTGTTTATCATTTCTATGTAGCATGTCATACTACATATATCTGAATATATCGGGTACTCAAAGAAAACAATGCCGAGACACTCATGTTTCCTAAAACTAACATTCCGAAGCTCAATCTTTTGTAATTTGAAATGCTCTAATCATTTGTCATTTTTTTGCAAATTTGCAACATTAAAATATTCGTTTTTCGAAGCGTCCTATTTTAATATGAATCACTTCCTCTGCGTAGCATAAAACTGCTTTATCACCTTCCTTTCTATCATATTTTTATTTTGTTTACCGGTTACAACCTTTTCTTTATATTAGCAATGAATTATGGGCTTAAATATCAGTTTTTCAAGGTCCTTACTTAAGTTCGAAATCACACTCGTAAGATACATTTGTACATGCTTATCCGAAAAGCTCTGACTTCAGCATAAAGGAGTCGACATAATTCTTTTATAAAAATGTCAGGGTTCACCAATGGTATCATTCAATTTAGTAATGGATACATGTGAGGAAACGAGTGAACGCAAAGAACCGTTTTGAAACAAACAAAATAAAACATGGTTATAAAACTGATATCAAATTGTTAATGGAACTAAAGTCTTTATTTAAAAGATTCCAAATCTTTTCCCTCCCCGTGTGCCACGACCTGCAAGTACGATGATATTTACCAGAGCAAATTACGAGGAAATTTTTATCTTACTAAAGGATATTCGACTCGATGAAGTTCCGCTCGGCATCCGTCTTTATTATTGCCAATGTGGACTCTTGTTCAAAGCAGTATTTTCTTGCATTATTATAGCTTTTAGAATTAGTCGATAGCCAATAACTGTATCCCGAAGAGGACATCCTTGTCCAAGTCAGAGAAGAAACTGAAAATAAATTAGAGGATTGGTTTCTGTCAAGAAAAAATGGGTTGATGGAAATTGACAAGCAATACAAGGATTTCGAGGCTGTAGCAAACATGTGCTGTTGCCGTGAACGAAAAGCATTGAAAAGCTGGTAAAATTACATATTCTACATCTTTGAAATATTGATACTTCAGAAGATTATTTATTAAGTTGGCATATATTTTAGGTATATCTCAGGTCACATGAGCGGCATACAGACACTTGCATGTATTGCTATCGAGAACATACCCCTCTTCTTGTCGACTTCACCAGTGAACTGCACCTCTACGCAGAAACTATTCTTTATTAGTGAAAATATCTTAAAACGACTGCATTTGATTCCATGCTCAAAGCCAACTAGTTTACTGCATATGCAAAAACCTTTTTAAAGGTCTTATGCTGCAATTTTATTTCAGTCCGTTAGCTAGTCTACATACAATCCTTTTCTCATAGTCTTTGTCAACATAACAAGTTTAAAAATGTCTCAGAGAATGCTTTTTGACGCCTGATGTACCCTTTTCATCAAGAATAATTATTCACTTTTACTCGAATAGATTAATAAAAGATAATTTAGTATGTAAAAGCATAAATGATTTCTTTCAGAAGTATTGAAAAAGTAGACATTTGCTACTGTTTTGGGCCAACTTCTGCTTCTAAAAACTTTGAAAATATTCCAGAAGTAAGCTGTAACATGACATGTACCTGACACAATATTAACTAGCATTTAGTATTTAATTAGTGAATTACATGTAATTCAAAAAAGTTGATATTGAGTTGAAAGTTTTGAAACCTTTAGGCCTGATGTCAGTTTTTGTTTTACATATGTGTGTTTACCAGACTTTAATGGTATACACACATCTGAAAGTGTAAGTCGAGACAATACAAACTGTGGTCTGAGCCAAATACATAAATGTTACCTGAGAATAGTCTCTAGAAATTAGTTAAAATGGGTCTGTATGCGGTACTCAACACTGAAAGCTAATAATTATATTTAGTTAAATTGTCATAAAGGAAAAAAACATATAGAAGAAATAAAAGACGGAGAACATTTATCTGAGTTCAAACTACGATATGTCATACCTCCATATTTGTTGAAGCAAAGCGTCAGCATCACAATGATTGAGCCTTTACAGTATGTTGGAAAACATCTTGGCTTTTTCATTGTCTATAGGATGAAAAAAGCGTATGAACAAGAACATTTGGTCATAGTCTACAAACATGGATAATTCCGTCTTATGTAAATAATGCCATTTAAAACAATATACGTAAGTCTATGTTATGAGATATTATGCTCAACTATAGAGTTACACTGAACAAATGTTTGTAAAACAACTATCTGATAGGTATAAATCTATGTAAAACTTTTCATAACGAATTCAGTGTAAAATAACACCACACAAAATTTCTTTTACGATGCATGAGTAGAACAACTAGAACCAATTTTAAATTCCAAGCAATATTTTGTAAACATATTGAACGATATATTGGCAAACTGCAAAATGGACGTACGTTTTTCCCTACCATCATTGAAACAGCCACGTCAAAATTTAAATTAAATTAAATTAAAGCGGCTAATAAAAGAACTTATTTTGTTAGCATATAAGATTATATTTTGGAAAACATCAGAATGAACCTGTGCTTTTTCCTCACTACTAACCTAAATGAAAAATAAAAAATTATTATTGAAAAATACATCCGACCTATCATCGCAATATCATACAAAAGTAGCAATCAAAAGAAGGATGCATTTTTTCTATTTTTATCTAAACTGAAATGAAATAAATAAAAATAAATGTATATATTTAATACATACCTGTAATGTGAAATATGTCCTTTTTTAAGACCAGTTAGAATTGTGTATATGTGTCTCGTTGTTTCAATATACTTCAAAAATGATTTAATTAATTTCGGGATTTTTCCTAAGGTTTCAATTATCACAGTGATTACTTCCACGTCATTTTTAAATTTATATTCAATTCAAGAGGATGAATTGTTGATATGATAGCGATAGTCACTATGAACCTATTCAAAAGGTACACTTTCCCTATAGCTGACCTTGGATGCGTAGAATTCAAATGCCATTTGTCTAGTTTTTATTATGTAATATGAAAAGAAGCACTTTATATGATTTGCTTTAAATCAAAGTTTAATGGTTTGTCAATAAACGTCATATGCACGTAAGTTACCTTTGTTGAAAAATCGTGAAAATTTAGTAACAAACAATAACTAACCAGCCAGTACTTGAAAATATTTCAAAAGGCTGTAAATAAGCAATTGTTTCTACAACGTGTTCTAATAAGGTTTAGATTGTTGACTTTGTTAGACATTGCCAATGTAACGATTTGTCCCGGCGCAAGGTACTTAGTAGTACTTTTATTTCTTTTAGTGAAATTGCTTAATCAAAGTATATGACTCCCATTTTTTTCTGCATATGGAATTTTTCTTTTTTATAATACTCTGAGCATCTCTTATACTTCTGCTGGATATTGTCTACAATCTTTACAAATACAATGCACATGTGTAACAAGACAATGATAACTACGCCAACAAATCATAACAAAGTCCACCGGAGCACTGAGGAGCAGGTTAGTTATATATCTAGTAAATACTTGATAAAGAAAAAGAAAAATATCTATGGCTGAATAGATGTTCATTTCATATAAGTGGAAATGTTCCATAGTTAGCGAGAACTCAAGACCAAATAGAAAACAAAACGATCGTTTGTCTTCCTTTTGTCTACCGCTTGCCAGATTACATGAATTATACTTTTCATTGCGCTAAGCGGACAATTAACTGCAAAAGTTAAATAAAAGATTTCGAACAATACATAGCAAGCATTTTACTAAATTTTGTGAATTTTGTTCAGAATAAAGAGGATTCAAGGTAATTTTCTGATCCAGTCTGTAGGAAACGGTTTTGTTCCGGATGCATTGATAAAGCATATCGACAGACGCAAGATACTCTTAAAATAGAAGCAAACATTTTCTACTCTTCACATGTCAAATACAGCATGTATTTAAATTGACGTCCCATAAATAAAATGGAAAACATCAATACAACTTTCACTGAACAATACAGAGATCACAATTGGTACATCAAAGGCGATATGTATGGTTGCTGGTTTCAATTGACTATAACATTATCACCATAAGATGACACTCAATAATAATGTTTATGTAAATACTTTTGTATAATAATCATGGTCTTGAAATGTATTCTATAATAACAAATCAGGGATCTGAATATGTGGTCAATCTATTTGCGTTTGACATAAGATCTTGAGTGTTGGACGAGAAAGAAGTATAAGATGACAAGTTTAACATTAAAATACGAATATCACAGTGACAAAGGATATCAATTGCAAGGAGAATCAGAAGATACTATTCATATTCAGTGAATATGAGACAAACATGAACCGCTGAAAAATCAAAGTCGGAGTCAGGTTCTATGGATGAGTAAGCTTCCCCTGTCGACCAGTAACAACCGCCATGAGTCTACAATATTGGTTAATGATAACACCTGTCAATCATGTAGTGATTGTCTTTATATAGGCAACACAAATAAATTACCACAGATAAGATCCCAAGATATTGATATCATGCATAATACATATTCGTTTTGCAATGTAGAAAAAATGTTTACTAAGCAATAATGTGCTCTCTTGAAACCCATTGACTAAACAAATGCTTTTAAATGCGGTCTACACCACATAAAATCAACATCTATAAACAAGCAAATTAAATGAATTCTAGCAGGCCAGGGGTTATGGCATACACTCGAATAACTTATATTATTTGTCATGCTTTTAAAACTGGATGCATTTATTGTTTTTATGGCATGCATTGAATGGAACACAGCCGATAAATCATATTCGATTTGAGATGAATTCGATGTTAGTACACGTTAAAAATTGATGAAAATGAAACCATTAAACATACAAATGTATACGCTTTTTCTTTTCCATTTGCAAAAAAAAAAATAATAATAAATAAATAAATAAATAAATAAATAAATAAATAAATAAATAATAAATCTAAGTATCACAAAACGCTTTTACATTCTTTCGGATTCATTAATTTATTCACAATCAAATCTTTTCAATTCAATACAATTTTCACTGTTTTTTAATCAGCAGATATGGTATGCATTAAAAAAACGTCATTACACACTCAGAGGGATATAGGTAAGAAATATCAAACCCAGTTGTTGCAGTGCATATGTTTTAACAATAATTTATACAGGAGAAATAATATCTACCAGATGAAAAATATCATGCATATTGTTAACTGTGATATAAGAACATTGCTTCTTTAGAGCATAAATTTATCAAAAGTGCAATTAATAAAACTCTGTTTGCTATGCTTACTATACTGCAATGCAAATCACAAATTACTTATCTAGATACACACACGTAAAGAAAAGAAAACTACGGTAGTCAGGTATTCAGTGTCAAGTTGGACACTTACATTTTGGAAGTTATTCAAACCTTGCATTTAATCTTAGAAGAGAAATTAAGAAAAACCCCTCTTCTGATTTTTTGTTGTTGATTTTGTTTGCTAGTTTTTTGCTTTTGTTGTTTTTTTTATGTTTTTTGTTTGTTTGTTTACTTTTAACACTATATCTTTCTCTATGCACAAACAACATTCATTTGAATGCCAAATCGTTTGCCTGTCCTTTGTTAGGTAAAATTACCTTTAGATTCCCATTTTATTGAAATTCAACTTCTATTATTATCGAAGAAGACTTCATACATCGGTCAGATACTTGTTTTTTCCCGTATTTATACCACATTGTACTTGTAAAGCTACACTTTTACCCTCGTAACAAGAATCCATAAGATCAGGGGAGCATCTGAATTTTTGTATTTTTTTCTACATATATTAATAATATTTGTGCCATCTACTTGAATTCCGAAATGCGTGTGCTTTATTTGCTAATCATCCAAAATATTATTTCCAGTGTTTGTTTATGTTTATGTTTAGTTATGATCCAGTCGTTTTTGTCTTATTATCTTGCATGTAGTGAATTGCGTATTTACAGTTCTAGCTAAAACAACCAAACAGAAACAATAGCAAAAACAAAACAAAACAAAACAAAAAAAAACCAAAAAAATAGAAAAAAAATTCAAAAAAAATAAAAATAAAAAAACAACAAGAAAAAAATATACAAACCAAAAACTTATGCTTTTACGCATATGCTTATACAATTTCCCCGTGTTAACCACGTGGAACTAAATCTAGCGCAACGGAACATGAAATGCAACAGGAATAACAACTAGTATTATTCTGATGAATCCGAATTTCCAATTTAATGTTCCATTGATCCCCTAGTTATTATCCAGTCGTTTATGTGTAACAATTTACTAAACATGGACTTTAAAGTA
>JACSZP010033321.1:0-13194 GCA_016161895.1 Pinna nobilis
AATAAAGAGTTGGGCTAACAAGGACCCTTGGACACACCAGAGGTGGGATAAGGTGCCTATGAGGAGTAAGCATCCCCGTGTCGACCGGTCACACCCACCATGAGCCCTATAACTTGATCAGTTAAACGTAGTAATCCGTAGTCAAAATCGGTGTGTAAAGAACTGTTAAATTTGCAATGGAGATTGCAAGCAAAGATGTCGTGTTCCACAAAGGTTTTACATATTTCTTATTCGGGTGTATTCTAGTAAAACTGAGTGATGTTTAGAGTAAAACAGAAATATAGTTCAAAACTCATTGCAATACACAATATATAAATAGAAATAATTGTGTTTTCGCTATTCGATATTAATATTCTCTCATGTATGCATATTCATTGCAATATCAAAGTTACGAGGGTCGATTGATAAGTTCTGAGTCTCGTACTGAAGGGAGTACGCAGGGATCTTAGAAGTCCTATGGACTGTGTGCCATTTGGTCAGTTATCGACGAGTTGGCCCTCTGAAGTAAACAAGAAAAGCGGGACTTTTTTAAAATAACAATCAAATATAGTCATCATATGTAACAACACTAGGGAGAGATGCCCCTTCATATACTATATGCTCTTGGGTACATGTTCCTATATAGTCAGCGAAAAAGAGGACTGGAAAGAACATCCTCGCGAACCTCCTTCAATAAGAGGCTCAAAACTTATTTATCAGCCCTTGTATCTCAGTTGTAAAAGTCTTCGACTTCTAGTGATCTTACCTATAACAAAGGGTAACACAGTAGTAACATTCCCTGTACATTCCTGTAGACCACACGATATTTTAGCAATATTCATATTTTTTGGAACCGTAGAAATTTCCATCATGCACGAATCCCTTCTCCTGATATGCAAAATATAATATATATATGCAAAATCTGTAATCGAAGCGTTTAAAGTAAAAGCTAATTAGACACTCTTATAATGATAAAAAGATGTACATCTAAACATTCATCGAATTTCTTAAAAGAATTCGTGCAAATTGGCAATTACTCATGTATATGGAGGCATCCAACTTGGCAATTTCTCATGTACATGGAGGCATCCAACTTGAGAATTTCTCACGTATATGGAGGCGTCCTACTTGAGAATTTCTCACGTATTTGGAGGCGTCTCGCTTGAGAATTTCTAGACTATATGGAAGCGCCATCGAACAACGTTGAACGGCGTTAGATATTGCCCTGTTCTAATCACTTATGACCAGTGAGCTGTAAGAGGGTTCCTTATCCAGTCAACACCTGCTGCAACACGGAATCTTTATGTCCTTTCCGTAGGTCAAACTAAATGAAGTATTGGTTCTAGGTTTGACGCTATCATGATCATTCAATTCGAAGTTGAAAGTCGCATAATAACAAAAGATAAGTCTTTAAAAGGTCGAAAATAAGTAAAGCCCACACGGGGTGTTAATTGCTTGTCAAATCCCATCATTGCTTACCAGCTGGACACCACGTGAAGTTTCCTGCGATCGTCTTGTCTATTTCGTCACAGTTGTTTACATGGCACGTGATATTGGCAGATGTACCTAGCAAAATGACTGACACAGTTGGACTGATCGTGATGTTTGGAGTTTGGTAAACTGTTAAAGCATACATCCCCGAGGATTGATTGTTCATGGCACAACTGTAGTTGCCTAAATGAAATAGCCGAGAAACATCCATCTTAACTGTTAGGTAATGCGCAGGAATCTTCCAAAATATTTCCGTTATTTATCTATCATTCCTTTTTATTTTGTGTAATTGACCGATTTACATCCAATCAAATCACAATTTGATCTTAAGGACCAAGTTGCACGATAATTCAATTCGTAGTTAAATCTACATATGAACTCACTGATGGTTAATTATGTGGTTGTGGTACATGTAACTCTTAAATAAGAATTTACTAGTTAATTCGTAATTAAGGAACTAAACAATTCTGCAATGGTGTATAGTTATATAGAAATAAATAATGAAACACTCTATTTATTTCTACAAAGGAAACTTCCCTCTGGAGGGCATTGGATTATATTTATAGTTATATAGTTCGCAAATTACAAGCTGAAGTTTTAGCTTGTAGTAAGTGGCTATCTACAAATTAATTCAACAATGCATTTTGAAACTGGGTCCAGCTATTTCCTTTTGTAGACGGCGACGCAACATAGAGAAGTGCCAAACTGGAGATCGAATTTCATTGCTTCTTGGTTCACATGGCTTTGTTAAAAATATGAATTTTTATTGGAATTAAATTAATTAAAATGTTATATCATCAATTATGAACTCGACTCTCGAGTATTACACCCAACGTCCATTTCAAAACTTCTTGCCTATGGTTGCTTAATTACACAAAATATTTATGTTAATTAAACAGATTGATATTAATACACGAGCTGAAATGCCTGTCCTTGTTTTTCTGATAAGAGAGTAAATCTGATGTCCCAACCAGCAAACTTACATACCTTCGTCATCCCAATCGGATATGGCCGTTATATACAATGTACTAGTGCAGTTGTCCTCAGTACAGTCCTGTAGGAAATACCGACGCGTTGTGTTAAATGTCGTCACCCCATCTAGGCTCCACGTAATTACGTCGTCGGTCCTTGGTATAACGGTACACATCAGTTGTGTTGACTTTCCCTCATCTGTCTCCGTCAACATTCCAGATATTGTCACTGAAGAATGAAAATTGGAACCAGACATGAAATGGGCTTATCTTTGATAATTGATTTAGTGAAATCGTTATCCGCCAATATCTAAGTATTAACCAAAGTTTAAAAAGACAGAGGGAATTTTAAACAACATTCAAAGTAAATACTCAACGCTTTTCATCGCTATTAGTAAACTTTTTTCATTTGTAGTAAATAAAATACAACAAATAGATATATTCACGGTTCTCCAACGAGAAAAATGTTATATCAGGTTTTTATCTCCTTAAATCATACCTGTTTCATACACATTTACTGTCAGATTCGCAGAACATTCTTGGATACCACAAGAAATCGTTGAATTATTCAGATCCGTCACTACAGCAGAAATCTCCATTAAACACGCTTCGGTTCTGAGAATTGTATAGACTAAATCTGTAATGGAGAGGGAGAGTAGACATCACAATGCAGTAGTACATTACTGCAGATGAAAAAATGAAAAACCCTTAGACATTCTCATCGACAATACAAATGAATCATTTTACTTCTTAGTGACAAATGACGACAGTAGTTCTACAGTAACAAATAACCAATGATCTTATTTCAATATTACCACATGAAACAAGAAAACACATGTATTCATTTGATTTGGAACAGAAATAAAGAAGAAAAGCAGGAGTTCAAACAAAGATACTTGTAGCATATACAAGAAGTTTTCATAACACAAGAGAATTAAATTCAAAATCAAATAGCAACATGGTTTTGCAGTTCAATACTCAATACAAAATAATATCATAAAATCATACACTTACGACTACGAGTGATTTTTATCGTAAGGTTCTTTGTGAAAAGGACTGCAGGTGTCCGGAACGAGTAAGCTTCCCTAATTTGCATGACACACCTGTCGGATATGTCTCACGGATACCCTTCGAGTTCGGTTAAGTTTCGATTTTGGTTGTAAAACAACATGTGCTCTTGATTTTACTGGTGCAAAGCAATCACTATAAATGGTCGTGCTAAGAATATCATTCAAAATTCTAGAAAGAAAAACATCATTTTGTTGAAATCTTTCCCTTTATCGACCATGCAACTTTTGTAGTGACAATTTCTAGCGGTCAACAACGTATTACTATGTGAGTAGTTAATTAGCGGGGGATTATATGATTATACTTTCGATAGAATTTTTAAATTTTGTCATCATTGGTTTAATTTGATAACATCGAAAATATCAATTATCAGCATTAATGATTTGTATATAGCATATTCTTGTGCGCTTAAAAATAAACAAGAGATAACTTTAATGTGATTCTCGCGATTATAAGAAATTTAAGATCTGGAGAAAGAAACACGATATTTTTGTGTTTTATGAACAAAGAAATTTTTGACCCCAAAAAGAAAAGAGAAAAGTTCGTCCATGTCCTGGATTCTTTTATCATTTTCCTCAGATTATTATTGACCATTTTAAGTGACGACCTTTTGCTGTTCAGATCAAGAGCACGTGGCATTTTTTTTTTGTTGCGGAAATTGATATTTTATCGAAACATTAATGACGGGTGTGGTATGTCAAGAGGACGCTGACCCCTTCCGGACACCTGGTCCCATCCCATTTGGAATTCGCAATCATTTTCTACGTTGAGACCGTTATTATTTCATCAACTTGTCGTATTTGTTGAGATTTAGATTATTGAACATCTCTTGCTACCGCTTCAATTTTATTTGTTCGTTATTGTTATTGTATTGTTTAACATCCCACTCAAGAATATTTCACTCATACGGAGACGTCACCGTTTGCCGGTGAAGGGCGACACATTTTTTCTACGCTCGGCACTTCTTGCCGTTGAGCAGGGAGGGTTCTTTAACGTACCAACACCTACTGTGACACAGGACCTCAGTTTTTACTGTCTTATCCGAAAGACAGGGACGGCCAACCGCGGAGTGGAGCTGCAGGACTCGAACCACGGGCCCTCCGATTCGAAGTTGAACACGCTAACCACTCGGCCACGGAGACTTCTTATTTGTCCGTAATACATGCTTTGCTTCATACCTGAGGTACACCATGCGAAATTTCCCGCCGTCACCTTCTTTGTCTCCTCACAGTTGGTAACACGACAGGTTATGTTGACCGTTGAACCCAGTAATACCGAGAACCACTGTGGACTGATCGTTACGATTGGATTTTGGTACACTGCTAGGCCATACATCTTCGAAGACTGATTGTTAATAGCACAGGTATAATTACCTGAAACAATATTATCATCTTTTATATCTTTTCTGCCATGAACTTAAGTCTCAATTTCTGATGCGTACATGGGCTTTCCACTTTACCACAATTAAATAAAAACAAATAACAATCGCTATTAAAACTGTTCTAGGGAATCCGAGACGCCGACCATTCTGATAGTCTGTAGCGCATATGTATTCAAGAGAAATACTTTTTTTATACCGGGCCACGAATCAGCCAGTACAGTTTCAATTTTTATATCCATGGAAAAACATTTAGAGAGCAGCAGAGATAGGGTATCAAATAGTAGAAATACAAGATCGACAGTAAAACGAAAGAGGAAATGTAACGAACAGCGATCAAACTTCTAGTCCTTAGTAAATTTTGCATTGCATTGTAGGATTTGTATACTTACCCTCGTCATACTGGTAGGATATGTCCGTAATATACAATGCGCTAGTACAGCTGTCCTCAGTACAGTCTTGTAGGATATACCGACGTGTTGTATTATAAAACGTCACACCATCAAGGCTCCAGGTAATTGTGTCGTTAGTGTATTCCGTAACGGTACATACCAGTTCTGTAGCTTCTCCCTCATATGTTTCCGTAATATTTCCAGAAATTGTCACTTAAAATTCATAAAAGGGAAGCAAGATATTTACAGTAACTAAAACTAGAATTCGACAATTGTGTTAGGGATACAGACAGGATATGGCATAGATTGTTATCTCTAAATTACAGACGTACCAGCGTAAGTGACCCCCTGAATGAAAGGATTACCAGCCTAATGCGACTGAAATAGTTGCTTCCCATTGCTTTTTATTCCTGTACAAGTCACCTTTATTAGGAAACTAACTGTCATGTTTGACTATATCAACATCTTTCTCAGAACTGTTTTTAAAACATTACACTTCAGTTAGAAATACTTAATGTCTTTTTTTTATTTTATTTTATTTTTGTTTGACAGAAATATTATCAAAAAACTATGAAAACTTGAGATTTTAATTGATTCGATGACAAACATAAAACTGGTAAGGATAGATTGGATTTTTTTCTTTTGATTTCGTGTATCTTCTAGTCGGCTTCTGATCAGTTTTTATCAGAGTTAGTCTTGTTTGTTGTCATTTATAACAGTTCTACAACAATAATTGTATATGTTTGTTTCCCTAATAAGTTCTTTCTATCACAAGTATGCAGTATGCTATAAAAGGGATGAAGTAGAAGATGCCAAGGGGCATTTCAAATTCAAAAGCTCAATGGCAGACAAAACCGTGGTCACAACAAAAAGGAGACAAAACTACACACAAAAATACACTTATAACTAAAAATAGAGTAAGACGAACGCCACTAAAAACCGGGGGTGAGTACATGTGCTCCGGAAGGGTTAAGCAACTCCTGCTCCACGCGTGGCATCCGCCGTGTCACATATTGTCGAATATAAGAATAAGTCAATATCGGTGATGATCAGAACAAGAAAGGGGAAATCGACAAGGGGAAGATGTTGATACAACTAATGTATAAAAAAGTACAACATGGATGATTATTATACATTATTATAATGAAAGAACCTCGCACCTAAGGCCATCCAGGTAACTGGCTTAAATTGAGTTTTGTGCGAAGGTGTCTTCATTGAGTGAGATAATAAAACAAACAGCAATTCACTCAACAAGACGTGTAAAACCAAAAGTAGAGTACCACAAACCCCATCTAAATCCGGAGATGAGTTTAGGTGCTCCAGACGGGTAAGTAACTCCTGCTCCGAACGTGGCACCCGTCGTGTCACATTTTGACGAATTCTGGAATAAGTCACAATCGGTCATGGTCATTAACGAGAATAGGATGGGATTAGATATGTTACATAAGGAATAAATGCCTCATCATCTGTTTTACAGATATACCAGTTATATCATATACACGGTCACACGGTACATAGCGGCTCTTCTGTCACTCACTCGTATGTATCCGTTGCCATTCCGGATATTATCACTATTTGTGAATTGAGTGAAACAATTAAAAGTAATTATATAGTGAATATTTTAATGTTAATTCATGTGGTCACATAATACATAATCTATCTTTCATGTTTAGCTACTCACTTCTTTTGTGTACTCATGTGAATACTAAAAACTTACCGACCCTATGGTACATCCCCCACATTCGAGGGAATGTACACGTGCAGTTCATCACAATTATGTACATGTAGCTTCTTTTGGTTCAAACATAGCGTAACGTTATGTAACGTTCCTTTGTTTGTTGATCTCTAATAAGCGACAATTAGAAGACATATACCTCATATATTTTCTATATAGTTTTTTTTGCTGTTGTACCCTCTATGCTTCCTTTTGTAATATTAATCATATTCATATTTTGTTTTTCTTGATCTTTGCTCACTGTTGTTGAATAACATTTAATGTTCATGACTGCTTTTACTATCTCACTTCAGCTAAACATAAGCCCCAACTCTCCAAGTACAGTCGACACTGGCCCTGTGACCCATCGTGTTGAGTGACTCCATTTCTTTTGTACAGATCCCCAAGTGCGTGTATACTATCTGACTGTATTAAGTGTCACCCTACCTTTCCTGACTACTAATGGTTATTATAGGCACTCTAGTTATACAAAAGGCCAATATTAAGGTACTTTGATACAACCCATTATACCAGAGATTTTTTAAAAAAAAATTAAAAAATAAACTCCTACCGAAACAAAAAATAAATTAGGGACTTTGATATATAAATCTTCATATATGTACTCCAACTGTCCTGTCATGCAGCTTTTAATACAAGGGATGGAAGGAATCATTGATCATTCATCACCTGTGCTGTTCAAAAACTTCACAAAAACCCTTACTATGCAAGATACATTGCTGGATCAATTAAATGTCTTCAAAACACCTTTCTTTAGTCCTCAAGAAAAACTATTAAAGGATGTGTAGGAGAAACTTCAAAGATATATTGTGGCACAACTTATGTCAAAAGTGGTGAAATCAGATGTTAATTCTAAAAACTTAGGAATTAAGAGACTACTTGTCAAATGTGACCCTTATTGCTCATTCCATTGGATGGTAAACAGGTTAGACCTTTCGTAAAACAATCATCAAATTAATTTATCTATTAATTGTTTCTTACTCAAAAATTGAACTTAATCAGAAAATCACAATATCCAAGCATAATTTTATCGTTCTGATCATATCATGTGTTATTTTTGGTTCGTTTTGTTTTCTTCAAGAAAGTATTTAAATAAAGATTTGAAGGCACTAGATGCCTGGAATGATCGTAGGCAACCTTATTAGGTATTATTGCATAGATTATGGAGAAGGAATTGTTTACTCTTCCGGATGATATTGACAGTCCTTTGGTATCCTTAACTTTCTTTATTTCACTACAAGTTGAAATATAAATATAAAGACAAATTGATATGTACGCACCTGTAACGTTATCGATATTCTCGTGTAATTCAGATAAGACGAGGATTTAGTAGTATCCATCAATCTGGTAGCAGTAGTACTGGTTTGAATAGAAGGGGTCAAAGTTGTAGCAGCAGTAGTATCCACAGTACTGGAACTATTATTCTTGATACTGTAATTTCTTATGTATGTTCCTGTAGTGTCTGACTTTGACAAGGTTGTCCGTAACTTGGTAGATGCCAGGCTTGTACTGGTTGTTGTATTTGTGTTTCCTTTAACAGTCGAGCTTCCACCTGATCCAGATCCAAAGATGATGGCAAGTTGAAAGGATATGTAGCAATGGATGATCAGTCTTATCCCCATTTGGAATCTTCAAGATATGTTTAGATCTGAATAGATACATTTTAAAAGAATAAAAGCTCTATATTTAGATATTGAATTACTGCGTGTTGTCATTTTGGAAAGTTATCTCTTTAGTGGGGTAATTTTTGTGAAATGAAAGTTATTGTGTGTGCTTGTTTTAGCAATATACTTTACTACTTTTCTGTGAAGTACCGATTCATTAGAACATATTATCATTTTCTTTTGTTTGAGTATTTATATGTCGTTTTCGCATTCGTACGCCAGTAGCTGCCTTTTTAAATAATATACTTTTTACTACGTTTATGTCTCAAGTGTGGTAAAATGATTTGTCTTGGGTCAGTTGTTATATACCAAAGGAGATGGACTAATGTGAAGTATTTACTTTTCATCGTATATTTTTTCTGGAGACGTAATGGAGAATCTTCTACAGACCGACACCTATTGTAATACGAGGTCTGTTTTTACTGTCTCATGCAAAGGAAAGAAGGTGAATCGCAAAAAAGTGGCGAATTCGAGTCAACGACCCCACAATCAGAATACGAAAATGCTAAATACTTGGCAACGGAATGTATTTATGTATGTGTGTGTGTGTGTGTGTGTGTGTGTGTGTGTGTGTGTGTGTGTGTGTGTTCATCTATAAGTACTAATGTTCGTATTTTTGTGTGTAACTCAATATGTGTGTGTTTTGCTGTACATGTGTGTATGTATGATTTTGTAGGTATATCTATATATATGCGAGAGTTGTTCGATGTAAAATGTGAATTGTACGATATCCGAAAATCATTTGACTGAAGTAGTGAAATGAACATCACATCCCTTCAAAGTACTTCGTGATTTGAAATAAATAATATCAGTCCTTGAATCTTTTTCTGAAATGCGTCACGGTACGCTGATTTGGGAAGACCTCTCGTGCACTAACTGATAACTGAGCTAAGGGCTTGTCGGGATTTGTAACGATGACCATATCAGAATTTTTTTAGTTTTGGAAAAAGGAAAAAGTCGCATGTGTTTAGATCTGGATAGTATGATGGGTGAGGCAAGACGGTAACCTTCTCTGACTCAAACAATGCTTCACAAGCTCAGATGTAATACTAACCTATTACACTTTTGACCTTCGGTAACGGACGTTGTACGTCTATACCATCACGTCTTCTTTTAGCTTATGGTTATTTTGGCAACTACGGGGACTCTACCGTATTAAGATTGCCATATTTTGCCATATTCTGTCTCCATTTTTTCTTACTTTAACGAAATCGTGAATCAATGTTTCTTGACTAGTAACAATGTTTGCCAATTGTCTTTGTTGAATTTGGGAAACATTTTGAGAATATTGCTTACCGGTTTGTACTTGTTTCACTTATTGGTCATCTGTCAATATAATTATGCAGTATACATCTAGTAGAAATATTTTATACTTTCACAATCCGCTTCAAACTGAAATACGAAGGCGTATCAGTCATCACTTTAAATTATTTACCAGACAGACTTTTGAGACATTTTTCTTGCCTGTTACAATCAAAGGTCGGCCAGATTTGCTGCATCTTTGACGGACTCTGTCAGTCAGAAATTTCTTACTCTACATAGGAACTGTCTCATAAGATACTATATCAATCCAATAAACCTCTCCCAATTCAGTGAAAATCTGCATTACCCGACTGGCCGAGTTTTGTGCAATCTTTTATATAAGCTCTTATTTCTCTAATATTCTCAATCCGTTTCCTCTCCATTTTCATAATACATGGTCAACGAATGGCTCTACTGAAATGAAGATAGATAGATAGATAGATAGATAGATAGATAGATAGATAGATAGATAGATATACGTAAGTTTTTATGTATATGTGTTTGTGTTTAAAAAGACTTAAATTTACCTTTAAAAACGAGAAGTTTAGAGTCACTTGGATATCAGCTTTGCTTACGCTTCATACGTTGGCAGGCTGTCTGTCCGTTATCTTGATCCTGATAATTATGGAATTACATTGTAACATTTTTGCTTTCCTCCTTTTTTTTCTTACTTCCTCTATTTTCAGATTCCCTCGTTTTGCAGCTGAGAAACGTGCATTCAAAGGAAATTAACAATGTCCCGATGAAAAAGCACAACTCTTGATCCCGCTGTGTCCGTAAACATTTCCGTTTCTTATCAACATATCTTGATGACATTTGCACTTCTATCTTGACATACCCAACTCAATATTTCCTTGACTTTGATTTTTATCTGGCATAAGTGCATGTATATCTATCTAAACCAACAAAAAGATGCGAGAAGAACTAGATAGATATCTGCTGTAAATATACCAGGGGCTTGATTAAGTGTCGTATCGGGTAAAATTCTGCAGATGAAAGATCATATTTCGATAGCAAGGTATAGGTCGTCGTTCAGTTTATCGTCATGTGAACGGCCTGTTTTATGTAACATGACATAATAAAGAATCTTGATAGTACTTAAATCAAATACAAAAAATATGAAAGAATTTTTATCATTGAAGACATTTCTTCGAAAAATGATATTCAATACCTAATCAAGTTGCCCTGTTTAACTATATATAAGAAATAATATTCGTTACAACTCTTCAGATGAGGGGCCACCGTGTGGTTAGCGTGTTCGCCATCTGATTATGAAGTTGTGGGTTCGAATCCGCGCCGGGCAACAGTTTGGTGTCCCTCTCGGACGAGACAGTCATAACTGAGGTCCAGTGTCACAGTTGGTGTAGCGAGTCAAGGAACATTTCCATGGTCGTATGTACCGAGTATTGGCAAAATGTGTCGTCCTTCCTATTAGTCAAATACATATATATTCAGGTAGGACTTTAAACGCCAATTAAACCAGTCAGGTACTATTTTTATAGCACTTTAGAAATGATGTAGGAAGAAACAATAAGAAACTATAAAAACTGCATGCGCGGATCTAGAGGGGATGGGGGGGGGTTCCGAATCTACAAAATATATACATTGGTCAATTTTGCTTAGATTCTCATTTAAACAGGGTTATATTTTTCCTTTTTAGAAGTTGGAACCTCCCTGGAGAATGTCGACCCCCTTGGAAAAAAAATCCTGGATTCGCGCATGTACTGTAAATGTAATCACTTTGGCTTGTGTTTACTCCAGTAAAGTATGAAAAACTGGTCTTCGTATTGTGTCCTATACAAGAAGCAAGAACCTCCAAAGAATGAAAAACATTCATGTACCACGTGATACTCGGTAACGATTGTGGGGTACTGGTATCTCCTATGGTGGTGAAACATGGCTCAGAGTAATCTTCCTGCTGAAATGACGTCAGCGCGGGATATCGTCTGCTAACGTCATTCCATCACTTGATTGAAACAATAATGGATTGCCAAAATCGCCATTCGTGAGGCATAACAGCATTGTATTTCTGGAAATCTTCTAAATCATTTATGAACGTTGAAATGAGTGTCGTAAAAGATGCCCTAATTCTGATATATAAAGCATAAAATCGTTTCAATTGATTTTTTTTCACTCCGACCTATTAAGTCAGAAAACCGTACAAACGTTTAATTCTAAAAGATATAAAAAAAACTCAACTAATGTGTTTTACAATAAGTCTTTTTAAAACATCAAAAATATATACATATATATAATGTAATTGGCTTTGTCACTGCGAGGGTTATGCGGTCGTCATCATGGCCTGGTTTATCGTTATGATACATCGATGCAACAGATGATGAGGGATATGTTACCTAGTCGTACACCTAATCCTGTCATTTTCTCGTTTACGGGACCGATGTGGCCTAGTGGTTAGCGTGTTCGACTTCGAATCGAAAGGTCCAGGGTTTGAGCCCAAACCACAGTACGTTTGGCCGTCCCTATCTTGCGGATGAGACATTAAAAACAGTGCCACAGTTAGTGTTGGTACGTTAAAGAATCCTCCCTGCTCTACGGCCATAAGTGCAGAGCATGGGCAAATTTTATCGCCGACACAAAATGACGTCTTCATATAAGTAAAGTATTTTTGAGTGGGACGTTGAAAAACAAAACAAGGCAAAATTTGTCGCCCTTCACCGGCACACGGTGACTTCTCCATATGAGTGAAATATTCTTGAGTGGGACGTTAAACAACAACGCAACAACAACAACAACAACAAAAACAAAACAAAGAACCAACCAACTTTTCTCGTTTACGACAATACCCGGATGAGACTTGTTTCCGGTTTGAATCACGACACGATTGGTGCCACACTTGAAGCAGGAGTTCCTTACACTCCCGGAACACCTGAACTAACCCTCAGTTTTGGTGGGCTTCGTGTTACTTTACTTAAATAATGCATGTTGCCATGTGGTTGCAGTTTGTAAAGTTGTCTCGTTATGTTTTGATCATGGTTTTGTCTGATTTTCGATTTTGAATTATAATTTCCCCCTAGGTAACCTCAAATATTCATTTTTTATATCTAATCTTTAAAATTTTAAGTTCATAATAGTCCAACAAATCAGCTAAAGATTTCAAACCTAACATTTGATGTAGTTCACGTTCTATACCATCGGTACATTCCATATTCCAAAATGAATTACAAATGATGAATTACAAAAGATTGCTATGGTTGTT
>JACSZP010033323.1:0-10368 GCA_016161895.1 Pinna nobilis
GTACTGACAAATGAACAACAGTATGACACTTCGGTTATGACTATGCCAGAGGAAGACAGTCCAGAATCGTCGCCCGATAATGGAGCGCAACGTTGTGAAACTCTTGACAATATATACTACTGACATCGCTATACTCAAGATGACAAATGTAATTTAAAAGGAGCTGTTGTTATTTTGTTTGGTGGTTTTGGTGGGGGGGGGGGGGGGGNNTCGTCCGTCCGTGCGTAAACTTTTAACATTTTTTACTTCTTCTCAAAAACCAGTGGGCCAATTTCAACCAATTTGCCAGGAATGAACATTTGGTGATGCAGACCCAAGTTTGTTCAAACCACCCCCTTGGATCCAAAAATGGCCCCGCCCTAGGGCCAAAAGTGCTCAAATTTTGCAACTTTAAAAAATCTTCTTCTCTGAAAGTACACTGCCAAATTTGCTGATTTGTGGAATATAGCATGGTTTTGGGATGTAGATCGAAGTTTGTTCAAGAGAAGGTCCTTGAGAAATTTTTGGCCCTGCCCTGGAGTAAAACACTTCCCATAAGATTACTCTAGGAATTCACATTTTAGGCTTCTTCTCTGGAACCAGTGGGCCAATTTCAACCACATTTCCCAGGGATCAACATTGGTGATGCAGACATATGTCCGTTCAAACCATCCCCCTGGGTCCAACATTGGCCCCGCCCCTAGGGCAAAAAGGGTTTAAATTTTGCAACTTTCTGAAAGTACAAGGCCAAATATACTGATTTGTGGAATATAGCAAGGTTTTGGGGTGTAGATTGAAATTTGTTCAAGAGAAGGCCCTGAGATGATTTTTTGGCCCTGCCCTGGGGTTAAAAATTTCCGGTTGGGTTACTGTAGGATTTCGCATTTTACGCTTATTCTCACGGATTGGTGTGCCAATTTCAACCAATTTTATTACTCGTGTGACCGTTAAGGCCCCTTGGGCCTCTTGTTTTTTGTTTTATTTTTTGTTTGTTTGTTTGTTTGTTTGTTTATTATTATTATTCTCTGGTCCCAGGATTTTGCCCCAAAAAATTTGTCATGACAACTTACATAAATTATTTTTGGAAAAAGAAAATGCATACTTGATACCGACGTCAACAATTGACTTCTAGGGATGACTTTTCAACTGCTATCTGCAAGCTGGATCGCCGTGGTTTAGTATTAGCGTGTTTGCCTTCTGGTCGTGAACTATACCGAGCCCAAAATCACCAGGAAACCCAAAATCACCAGAAAAACCCAAAATCACCAGAAAAACCCAAAATCACCAGAAAAACCCAAAATCACCAGGAAACCCAAAATTAGTACTCGGTTCAACCGTTTACCTCAATTTTGAAGTAAATGCAAGTAAATCCAGAGTTAAATATATTTCAGTATAATTATGATCTACATCACACTACTCAAATATCAGTAACCGTTTGTGTTTCTGAAATGTTGGTATTTGATTAATTAGGCCCTTAAACGATTTGAACAATCTTATATTCAAATCTTGAACAACATACTCTACGTCTTTTTCAATTATTCTCGCTGCTATTTTCTGATTCAGGCAAGATATTACCGATATGTGAATACTATTTTATTAACACTCATGCTTAAAACCATTTAACACTTAATTCCTGATCAAGAGGTATTAAACATGGGCTGCAGATAACCGGATACGATATTACATTTTCTACACACATTTATACAATGGTACTGTACCGATGTGGTATATTCAATAATGCACATGAGTAATTTAAGATTGTCTGATTTTGATACTTGTGGAAAAACTGTGAAGACAAAATAAATATTCAGAAAAATAAAGAAAACTTTTTTTTTGTAGTGAGCGCCTATAGCTACGGTAAAGTGGCTGAACCTCCAATCGACATTTGCCGTACAATAGACATTAAAGAAACAAGTAAAGTGTCTATATGTGTACATACTGATCAAATAAACATTCGAGTTTATAGTTATTTGAGTCATTGAGTGAATTATAGCTAAAAAGCTAAAACGTTAAAAGAGAAAAGAACAGAAGAGTCGAGCAAGAAAAACGTTGCGTAAGGGTAAGATTTATTTTATAAGACGAAGCATCTGTAAACACGAAACACAGAAAAGAACAGTATTCATGATACCAATGGAGGATTACACATACTGAGCTACATAAATTAATAGCATCATCCTGTGTACCGGCCGAATATATTGCCGGCATTAAAAGAGTCCGATTATTGTGGCCCATTTCTGTGTACAATACGGGTTATTACCATCAGCGGAACTCTTCAGGTTAAAAGCGCTTTTAGCCTAACTATCGAGACAATGTGTTTACAAACAGACAGAGTAGACGACTATTACAACAACTTATGATCAAGTTAAACCGTTTAAACTATATAATTGAGGGAGGAAGGATTTATTTATTCCAGTGATAAATAAAAGAACTCGTCAGTGTGCGAGGGCCTAAATTTTCAACTTGACGAACGATTCAAGTCACTCCGAATATCCGCTGCAGAATGCCAAGTCCCACAAGCCTAGCTGAAATTAGCCTACTATTGCACGTATTTTCAAACTCGGGTAATTAGAAAATTTGATATTTTTGTCCTTTCTACTTTTACTACTACATTTAATTGCAAAACATCGTCTACCTAGCATGTTTAGTCTCATTAAACGTTGTCAATTCATACAATTACATGCATAGGCTTGTTGACATCATGGTTTCGGGGGCTTTGTGTCCAAGTGGTTAGCGTGTTCGACTTCAAATCGAAGGGTCCGGGGTTTGATTCCCGCAGAACCACTCCGCGGTTGGCCGTCCCTGTCTTTTAGATGAGACAGTTTAAACCGAGGTCCCGTGTCACAGTAGGTATTGGCACTACAAAGAACCCTCCATGCTCTACGGCCATGAGCACCAAGCATAGGCAAAATTTGTCGCCCTTCACCGGCCGACGGTGACGTCTCCATATAAGTGAAATATTCTTGAGTTGGGACGTTAAACAATAACGCAACAACAACATCATGGTTTCATAGACACGGCACTCTGAATGTCCCGAAAGTATCGCGCTGTCTTGCGAGATATGTTCCTTTTCTAACGTTATGCATACAAGGGTTCCAAAAGAGCGGTAACTGTGTCATAATGGTAATATTGTCTATCATGACTCTTTTACCAGTCGCAATTACTTATGTTTGATTTCACCCTTACATGAAAATTCCTCAACACTTATAATAAAAACCCTGGTGACTAATTTACTCACTTGGACGGAAGTTTCATGATAAAGGAAAAAACACCTTTCTTTCGACAGGTGATGGACAGATCAGCCGAGCAATGATAATCAGGGACTGTGATATCAAGATCATATTTAGAAAGAAGAAAGTGAAACAAAGGTCAAGTTGATGGGGATTATGGCAATAAGTTAGTTTGTACATTGTAGATATTGTGAGCATTCAAAACACATACAGAATGATAGTGTCCACAGATGGAGACAGACGCAGAAGCTGAAATGACATCACGAGACAACAAAGGAGGAAGGTGGAGAGGAGGACAATTAGACCACACAGGAGGGTGCTAACACACATGTATCAAAAAGATATAAGCAACAAAACAACACAACAAGAAATTGAGAAACAAAATCTGAAAAAGGTGACCAATAATAAAAAAAATAATCAACAAATACCAATAACGTAACCATAGATGGACATCCAAAAAGAGAAAGTTGCCAAACACCAATTGAAAATTAACTACTCGGGCATAAATAGACCATTCCTCTCCTACCCCCACCGACCAATGTACAAGTAATAAAGAAGGCAAAAGTGAGCACTGAAAATATAATGTATTTACAACACATTATGAGAGCATGATCAATGTACAGAAAATAAACAACAACATTGTAAAGATGCAATAATTGTGAAGTTAATAAAAAGGTTCAAAGAGTGTTAAAATATGAAATTATTTGTGATGGTGCAGTTAAAAGCAGTTATACATATTACATATCGGTGGATAGCGTCTTATACATTGAATCGAGATTTTGGGGTTCCAGCCTAAGACGCGTTACAGTCGGCCGTCGCTGTCTTTCCAATGAGATAGTGAAAACCGACGGCCCATGCCACAGTAGGTGTTGACACGTTACAGTACCCTCCCTGCTCTATGGCCAAAAGTGCCGAGCACGGGCAAAATTTGTCGCCCTTCACCGACACACGATGACGTCTCCATATAAATGAAAAAAAATCTTGAGTTGGACATTAAATAAGAATACAATTACAAATTTTTGCATTAGCATTTATTTAATACAAACTAAATGTGCACTATGCTATGGAAACATTAAATTTTAAACATTGAGCGCACAAGGATTAAAAATAATTAAACATGATACCTTAAATATAAAGAAAAAAATGAGAGTTTACAACTTAACCACAATACTATCCCGCTATTTTCCCATACTCAAGCGCGTGCGCTTTTTAGACTGTGTGCCGGCCTATTGCTAAACACTAACCTATACAAACGTTGATCCCCATTTGGAACTTAGACAAGGCTGTCCAATATCTGTTCTTCTCTTTGTTAAACCAATTGAAACTATGGCAATAAGAATAAGACAAACTAAAATGGAATTAAACTCCGCCCAGTGTATAAAAAAATATGATCAAACAAATTGTAGATGATGCACCGCTTTATTTAAAAAAAAATAAAGAAGATGTGACAAAAGCAAAAACCATACTAGCTCTTTATCAGGAACCAGAAATTGTAAATGCATCGATTCTAAAGCAATAAAGTCCTAATGAATCATTAGGTGATAAACACATTACAATGGGGTGTAAAAAGACACGATTAAAGCTACTTTAATAAATGTAACATCAATAACAGATTTGTTCATAAAAGAATCCTTAAACTGTAATGCAAAGTTTACTAACAATACATCAGTTTATTTACTTCTTTTTCCCTGTAACATTCTCAAAGATACGTTTATGGAGGATGGTTCTATTTTTTAATGAAAAGTAAGATTTAAATAGAACAACGTCAAAGCAAAAAAAAAAAAAACAAAAAAAACATCAGAGGCATGATATTGGCACTTTTGAGTAAAATATTTGACTAGAATTGGTAGAAAAGATCTTAATAATTTATCATAAATATAACAACATCATTGATGGAAATTGATAATATTTTGGGAAATGGTAAAAGCGTAAATAAAGTCGTCGGGGTCTCCATGCGAGGTGTGAAGAGAATCAAAACAGAATCCATGGATGGATGTGCACCAGTGAGCAACTACATGTATCTCATTAAATAAAACACTGCAACTGATTGTCATGTATACTACATGCACAACGATAAATTACGTAGTCTTGATAAATGTTTGAAAATTCTATAAAGGTTACATATAACATTTCTATTATTAAAAGTTTGATACCACAGATAACAATTTCACACTAAATATTTCAAGTTAATTGAAACTATCGTGATTCATTAGATATTGATGCAAACGGGTCCAGGTCCTAAACTAAACAGATATAATTCACCGGTAATTTATATTTGAAATATAAAGTTGTATAAAGTATATAAAATGGGTGAATTAGAAGATACAAAGGGACATTCCAAATAGAATGAGTCAACGGCAGACAAAATCGTGGCCAAAACAAAAAGGAGACAAAATTACAAACAGAAATACATGTTTGTACACAAATATACTTTTAACTAAAAATAGTGTAACACGAACCCCACTAAAAACCGGGGGTGAAATCAGGTGCTCCGGAAGGGTAAGCAAATCCTGCTCCACGCGCGGCACCAATCGTGTCACACGTTTTCGAATACAAGAATAAGTCATAAACCGTGATGGTCATAAACGAGAAAAGGAAATCAGAACTAGGTATGCAACAATGGGAACATATCCCCCATCATGTTTTTACAGTGTTATTTATTGGAAAAGACAACTCATACGTCACATGATATATGAAATTTATATATAAAACTTGATAAATGCTTCCGTAGAAAGCAATGACAGAATGACGAAATGAAGTCCAAGAGCCATTATGCCTGTTATGAATTTTGAATAACAGTACCCCTCCGACACCTACATATACATGTGATCTTTAATTGTAATTGTAGTTTCATCGGAATCCTCCAAGGACTTAGGAGGAGTTGCAAAGACACGATATTACTGCAGTCAAGGGGCAAATAATTCCTGAGATAATTTCGAACAGCCTTACCATTGCACTATACATATTAGTACATGTATATCTTTTAGTGTATCTTATATCATTGATATCCTCTAAAGGGTGTACGAACGGACGGGTGCAACATTATATGTCGAAACTTAAAATTGACAATAGTCGGAGGAACAAAAGTAATAAAATCTATAATAATTTCACTTCTTACAATCAATTTCACAGTTTTGCCAACTAGCAAGTGATAGAGAATATTGAAAATAATGAATATAAATGCTTATGGATTTCAAAATAAGAAAATAATTTCAAAAAAAATATAATTATTAGAGATTGTAGAGGTTAAAAGCAAGAGGGATGAAGAGGGAAGGAATTGACAAGCCTCATCGTTGAATGCTAATCGCTGACCATCGGGTGAGATTCCCCTGTCCCTGGACAAAATGGTAATAGATTATATTTATCGGAAACGGATGAGTAAATCATAAAGGCATAATTATGTACAGTCCATGCAGACAGCATGCCTCTTGTAAGAATATGTTCATTTAAAGAAAAACAAGGTCTATCTTTATTTTAAAAAAAGTGACAAAATTTTGGAAATAGTTCAAAATGAAATGAAAAAAAGTATATAGAAAGTTATGTCGAAAACACAGCACTTAAATACAATGAATAACCGGTTTTCGATACGAAGACAGAAGACAGTATTTCTTAATGGTAATTTCTGCCGAATGTCAACGTAATAAACAACGATCAATTTAATTTCTCCTGAAAAGGAATCAAAAGGGAGTCTGATAAATACAGACCGCAAGATATACCCGAGGCGGGACCAGGTGTATAGGAAGAGTACGCATCCCCTGTCGACCGGTCAGACCAGCCGTGAACTATTTTTCTTGTTCAGGCGAAAGGAGTAATCAATAATCAGAATATGGTTTGAAACACGTCAGAAAGCTTTCGGCCCATTGACGGGTTGTGTTGCATAAGCCACCACAGAATTTGCGAATATAAACAAGACTGTTGAAATCCCTGTAGAATAAATTTTTTATCAGTAGCTTGCCTCGATTTAAAACAAACTAAAATTTGAAATTAGCTCAGTGAGAAAATTTGAACCATTTGCCACAGAAGCCTGTAATTAGTCAGCAAGCTCAATAAAATCAATCCAATATATTTAATTGATATTTTGAAATTTCAATTCTCCCTGCGACCTTGACTTTTCAACCAATGTCCTTGAAAATTGTAGGATGGTAGAACTCTTTACTGGCTAAAAATCTCTCATTCTGAGATATTTGACTCTTACTGACGACGGAAAATTAAGTTGTTTTTATAACCTTGAACATTGAACCGATGTTCTTGAAATTAAAAGGATGATAAAACTCATTTCTGTCTTCAAATTTCTTACAAAAGAGAGTTCAAAAGATTCTGAGATATAAGGCTCTGAATAAAGTTTAAAATTCTATTATCTCTGTGCTCGTAACCTTTGATCCAAAGACCAAGGAAATGTATAGGATGGAAAACTTACTCCAGCCTACAAATCCGAATTACTGCATATACAGCAGGTTCAGAAATATTTTACTCGTCTAAGTATATCTAAATTTTAAACATCTCTGTGATCTTGAATTTTGATTCCATGATCCTGACAATGCATTGGGTATTAGAACTCATTACCGCCTTAAAATCTTTCACACTACCTAGGTATTGAAAATACAAAAGGTTCAAAACGACTAGGCTTTTGCAAACAATGAAAAGCGACACGAATGCCTATGATGAACATGAGACTTATAAATATATTGTAGTAGACATGCTCATATTTGCTTATGTATACCCAAATACTCCTCTCTCGATTTATTCATTGTTTTATGTTATGTAATCTTCTTGCAACACAGCAAAAGAACGATCGGGTCACAATCTTGCTGAAATAAGGATACCGTAGATCAAAGCCCATGAACTGTAACAAAAAAAAGAACAATGCGTCAGGTCGCTTACAATGAATAAAGTTAGGCATCGAAAATCCCGGGCACGAACATACAGGTGGGTAACGTAGCTAAAGTTATCTACATGCGAAATATCACAATTCTTATTTATCAAACTCCACTAAATAAGACGCAATTTGGTTTGTTAAAAGGTGTAGGGAGAGGGGAGCTGCTATTTTGATGTTATATGTTATCTGATTGGTGTATGATGCTGTTCTTTTCAGTTAAATATTATAAAGTGGGCATTAAAGTGTTAAAAAACATAATATATATTTGGCGAAACGTCAATAGTGGTATATAAATGAAATTTTTGAGCAGGAAATGAGCGACATAAAGAAGTACATGTAATTATTTTCCAATTCATGGTGTTCAGATTATAGCAATACCCCTTTTTATCAATACTATAATTTGGCGAAAAGGTAGAAAAATTATCTTTAATTATTGGACCGAAATTGACAATTTTAACAACAAATGTTAATAATGATAAAAACAGAAATTATTGAATATTTGTATTAAGCTGTGTTGATTTTCATCATTAGCATCTAGTTACTTTTTACTCATTAACGTATTATGTTGTTGTTATTGATAAACATCCTATTTAAATGTACAAAATAAGAAAATATACAAGATATACTTACAAATGAAAACGCTGCGCTGAATTGATACATGTATTATCATTCGTCCTTGATCTGAAAAGAAGCAAATTACTTGGATTTTGTTAATTCATACAATTATAAACAATGAAAAATTATGCTTAGAAATGAAATGAGTAAGTAATGAGTTTGAATCACTGTTTTACCATTCTCCCTTACAGCATCGGACCGCCGTAGCCTAGTGGTTTGTTGTTGTGTTGTTGTTTAACGTCCCACTCAAGAATATTTCACTCATATGGAGACGTCACCGTGTGCCGATGAAGGGCGACAAATATTGCCTATGCCCGGCACTTTAAGTCAATGAGCAATGAGACAGTAAACACCGAGGTCCAGGGTTCGAATAGGTGTAGGAACATTAAACATCGACAAATGCTCATTGACGTAAAGTGCCGAGCATAGGCCTAAAATGTGAAACCCTTCACGGTCATCCGGTGACGTCCACATAAGTAAAATTTTCTCGAGTATGACTTAAAAAAACCCACTGCAACAACAAAGAGAAGAAAATATTAAACGATATATATTCATAATATCCAGAACACAGCATTATCCGTGGCTTATCAACAATAATATAGATTCCAAAAGAAAAGCAAGGAAATGATATTCGCGTAAATTCGCGAGGGACGCCCTGGCGGATATTACATTCTTTTCAATTCTTTTTCATATTTGATCTGGTTGTTCTCCATGGAAACATAATTCGCGTATGTGATATTATATAAATATTACATACATGAGAGGATGATATTGCGTATTTTTACACCGAGGAAGCATTGTTGACCGAGGCGAAGCCGAGGTTAACAATGTATTCCTAGGGGTGAAAATATGCAATATAACCCTCTTATGAATGTAATATTTATTTTATTATACCGAGTGTCATATTTGTAACTTTGTTTTCCATTCTGTCGGTCTTCATCAAACTATTGTGTACTCGACATTCATCTGGAACAAACATAGTTTTGCATATACGACAGTGTTGACGTAGGACGTCACTGCCACAAGTCTGATGACGTATGCTATGCGCACTTGAACGTCAGCGCATGTGATAATTTTTGGAATATCACCCTGGCTTCTTTATCTTTGCAGAACGAGCGGGTGACATTCAAAATTGTCTCAACTAATCAAATTACAGGATTCTAACGGAAGGTATAATAACTAAGATTATGAATTATTCAGCTTGGGTGATATGGTGAGACCAGTTTTTCATTCGGGTTTTAAAATACGGGGTTCAGAAAGCGAAACTTATTTCCTTGATGTTGAGAACTCGCTATTTTAAGTTCTCGCGATTTAATAGAAACCGGTAAATTCTGAAATATGACTACTCGCGAAAATAAAGGAATCTACAGTTTAACCAGCAAGCGTAAATTGAGAAAGTTGAAAATATACGGAATTAGAAAACATACTTACGTGCTATAGTTGTACACTGGATTAACTTTAGTGACAGGTTCAGACCTAAACAGGAAATAAATCTCTTTAATTTCGTTCTTCTATCATTTTAAAAAATGAGTGATATTGACGATGATTCTGATCAACACTTTTTAAACTCTCGTGATGAAAATGACAGTTTCTGTTAAAGATGATTTAAAAACCAGGACCCGCGTATTCAATACAAAATGGAATCTAGCATAGACAAATCAGAAATTATGA
>JACSZP010033356.1:6309-16478 GCA_016161895.1 Pinna nobilis
TGCACAGACATAGGCCTACATAAAGCTGGTCTGGTCGATACGGTGCCCCGAGGGCATATATGACCGACCAATCAAATTTGCTCAATCAATCATTATCAATCAAAATCAATCTCTAATCAAATAACGGCTTACATTCTTGTGTCGGTGCATGCGTTGACAAGTCTTCTCTGATGAATTGCATAGACAAATTTTGATTGATTTATTTGAGTCATGTGACTAGCAGGATTTGATTAATGATCTATTGACCGTCGCTGTACTCTAAGACCTTTTGTTAGGCGACACAACAGGTAAATAATACAGCGGCTACTGCCAAGAAATATTTGAATATCGTTCTCGCACCTGTATAGGTAGAGATTAAATCCGCCGTGTGTACCAGACGCATATCTGCATTATGTACAAAGGCCGAACATTGTCCGAGGACAAAGAGACGACATTTAGAGCGGATGTGGACGGTCTTCAAAGGAAAGATGGTAGTTATAAGCTTGGGAAAAGGAAGGACAAAAGAGTTGACGACGCACTGTATATTTCCTGCGGACTGAGTATGGGGAGAGTTATCTCCCGTTCTATAACAGAGACGCTCAAGCCTAGAACAAAGTCCGTCCTAAAATCAAGATTATACGTCTATGCTAAAACATATTTGTAGATCTACTTGTCAACATTGAGAAAACAAATTATATGGGGAGATTTTAAAATCTCATGGGGGAGCCTGGATTTTACTTGTCGTCAATAGGAATATTTAAGTTTTTTTCACGGGAGGAGGGGGTAGGTGTCACTGCATTTTCTTTTCTTATCCAAATTTTACGTAAAAATTGAGTCTCTCAGGCTATGGCCTCTCTTTATAGATCTATGGAGGAGACTTGAAAAGTATGCTAAATTATTGGACGAGTTAATTCGTTCACAAGCTATGGCTCATCTGAAAGGAAATCCTCTACTGATATATCTGTTAAAAAATAAAGAGGTGTTTCCTGTTTAATTTCTTTTCCAAACTCTCACTAAATGACCGGTATCAAGAAATCATGTGCTTACCAACATTATTGTTTTTTAGCATGGGAATTCCCCTTGCAACTTTATTTAGTACTGCATTATTACTCCAAACTGTACATTCCCATATGTTTTCAAATTCAAGTGAATTCCAGCTTTTTAAATCATATTTTACCTCTCACATAGCTTACATACATAGATTTTCACTCCCCTTTCATTAAATTCAAGCATTTTACATGTAGCTATTTGTCATGTGTGTAGTAAGACCTTAGCCAGAAAATTAACCATTAAAAAAAGAAGGTAAGCCAAACTGGCTTACTACAGTACGAGTCCTAGTTGTATCACATACTCTGAGGTTGATATTAAAAAAGTGCTAGATATCCTAATTGACAATACATGGCATTTTCGTAGTTTTTAGTGACTGCGTCTTATAACGGTCTATTGGCATTCCCATGCGGGAAAACAGTGCTCCTCTACCAGCTGACATGTTTTTATATTCTTATGGGGCAATGTTTATTCAAAATCTACCGTATGAGATGAAAAAGTCTCTTAAGCTGTTATCAGCAATGATTTTCATTCATTTGTGAACTCGACATGAAAAAAAAAACATTGCAAAATCTTCAACGTCTGCTTCGTACTTAGATATTTTATTCACCATAGATGTTAAATTAACTAATAAACTCTATGATAAACAGGATGACTTCAGCTTCACCATCATCAACTTCTCATATCTATGTAGAAATATTCCATGATCATCACCCGCATACGGAGTCTAGTCTCTCAGCTGACTTGATACGCAAGAGCTTGTTCTGCGCAGGATGAGTTTTTCAATGTTTTCAATTTTTGACAAACATGTTGACTTTACAGCAGTTCCAACAGTCTCGGTTAAAGTCGGCATTTCGTAAATTTTAATTATGGTCGGCATAATGGTATTTTATGCCAATACAGCCCGTCATTGGATCGGATGCTGTCTGACGTGTTCAATACCAGCTGTTAGGCAATTCTTCACGTACTGATTTTGACTACGGATTACACCGTTTACCTGATCAGGATATAGGTCTAAGGGGGTTGTGTCCGGTCGACGGGGGATGTTTGCTCCTCCTAGACACCTGATCCCATCCAGGATTTGTCTGTATTTGCCCTGGTGTCTAGGAGTCCGTGTTTGCCCGGATCTTCATTTTGTATTCCTTGTGGAAATTTTGAGATCGATCATTGTTCGTTATCTTTACCATGTCATACTGGGGCCTCCGTGGCTGAGTGGTTAGCTTGTTCGACTTCGAGCCGAGGGGTCCGGGGTTCGATTCCCGCAGCGCCACTCCGCGGTTGGCCGTCCCTGTCTTTCGGATGAGACAGTAAAAACCGAGGTCCCGTGTCACAGTAGGTTTTTGTACGTTTAAGAACCCTCCCTGCTCTACGGCCAGCAGTGCCGAGCACAGGCAAAATTTGTCGCCCTTCACCGGCACGCGGTGAGGTCTCCATATGAGTGAAATAATCTTGAGTGGGACGTTAAACAACAACGCAACAACAACCATGTGATACTATTTTTGCCAAAATACCTGCACTTTATGCTAACTGAGAGCAGAATGCTTATGATCGACACCGATATGAAATTTCACATTATACACTTAATATTCAATAAGATCTGTTCTAGTAAGTACATGTACTACTTCGAGGAGAATATCTATACCGGAAACTGGGATGTTTATATAACCAAAGACTTATAAACAAGAAAGTCCCTGATATAACACATTGAGTGAAATGAGAATACTCATTCTAAGAAGGCCTGCTGGTTCGGATGAGAATGTCTGAATTACAACAAATATGCTTGACTACTGGGTTTACCCAATACACAAAATGGTGTGATATTGTATGATTGAGGATCCACTGAGTTGTTGGATTTGTACTGCATGATTTATGCAATACAGCGCGGTTTTGAGATACTTTCCCTTTGTAGAACTCTTCCGCGTGAAGACGCAATTAGCTGGCGAAGTGTACAGGAAGGTGGGACGGATAGCGTTAGAGAACAGCGCGTATATCTGCTCATCAGTTTCGTTATCAGAATATATCTCATTTAGGCGTTACCAAAAGAATATACTTTGGCATCTACACTTAGAAAACATCGAATCTCATTATTTCCCCACCTGAAATAAATGCTTTATGACTGTGGTAGTGGTGCACCTTTTGCTTAAAGAAAATAAAAAAGAAAACAGTATCGGATATAACTTCCTCTAACTATGATAGTGAGGCCATGATTTAATCAACTCATACAGCTTATCGCCGGGACAAGAAGTTTGTCCCACATCGCGATGTCCCTTCAGCACATAGTTGGGCTGGATTTTGTTCAGCGACACCCCACACGATATCAACTGTTTGACGGCGTTCAGCGCAGCTGCGTTTGGGACGTGTGCCGTAAAGTCGCCAATGATGCAAATGCCTAAAAGAAAACAAATAAATATTTATGTAATACATCACATCCCATTGAAAACCAACGTATACTGAACAGTAAATGTAAACGAAAACAGGTGATAAATGTTGGTTGGTTGTATTATGGTTTAACGTCCCACTCAAGAATCTTTGACTTATATGGAAACGTAGGTTATAAATGAAATGAAGCGAGTTATCATTTGTTCAAAAGACAATGAACAAGCGTACTTTGATAAGAAAATTTAGATGATAAAACGTAAGTACAAGAAGTAATCCAAATAAAAATATATATATCATATAGTTCATCCGAATGACAGTATGCATATGTAAATCAGAAATTAAATTTGTCAACGGAAACAAACATGTTTTTAAGGGTATCCGAACAAAAGCATACGTATGCATATTCTAAATAATTAAAGTAGTAAATGGGGCCTCCGTGGCCGAGTGGTTAGCGTGTTCGACTTCGAGCCNNTGTGAAGCGCTTTAGAGATTTTATATTGATTAGAGCGCTATAGAAATTTTAGTATTAGTATTATTATTATTATTATAAAAGGGGCCTCCGTGACCGAGTGGTTAACGTGTTCGACTTCGAGCCGAGGGGTCCGGGGCTCGATTCCCGCAGCGCCACTCCGCGGTTGGCCGTCCCTGTCTTTCGGATGAGACAGTAAAAACCGAGGTCCCGTGTCACAGCAGTTGTTGGCACGTTGAAGAACCCTCCCTGCTCTACGGCCAACAGTGCCGAGCACAGGCAAAATTTGTCGCCCTTCACCGGCACACGCTGACGTCTCCATATGAGTGAAATAATCTTGAGTGGGACGTTAAACAACAACGCAACAACAACGCAATTTAGCAAATAAAATTGCAGGCTAAGAGTACCACTGGATGTTCGAGAATCCATGTCCTCAGAAATATGACAAACAAACTTTGCATATCTGATAGTAATTACTGTGTATTTGATTGAAATCGATTTAATTGAACATTATGCACACTCAGAACGATTCTGATTTCAGCTAAATATCTTGAAGAGATTAAAAAGAATAAAATTTATATTGATGTTGATTAGAATGTAGGCAGGAAAATTGTTGTTAAAAGTTATTCGGATACCATTGTTGGTTGGTTGTATTGTTGTTTAACATCCCGCTCAAGAATGTTTCAATTATATGGAGGCGTTACCGTGTGCAGTGAAGGGCGATAAATTTCCCTATGCTCGACACTCATGGCCGTACAGCAGGGAGGGTTATTTAACGTGCCGACACCTAATGTGACACGAGACCTCGGTTTTTACTGTCTCATCAGAAAGAACATTGTATTCTAAATGAGTGAATCTGCAATAATGCTACCTAGAATATGAGTATACTGCAATGCACGTATTTTTAACTTAATTCATAATTTCTCACGTTATTTTTTTTTCTCAAAATTTGCCTTCATTACACTGAAATTTCGGATGAAATACAAATAAAAACGATAACGGTATGGAAATACAATACTACATTATGTATCCCTCACCCAGTCCATCTGTGTTATGGCCATACGTGTGAGCGCCTATTTCGTCCCAGCCTCGGGCTTGGTATACATTTCCATCTTCACCAACAACAAAACTGTAGCCTATGTCTGGCCATCCTGTCGACAAAGGTATAAAGAAATTCTTTCATACACATTGTACAGACTAACGGTGTGTTGCAATGGCAACCTATGAAGGATCAACACATACGTTTATTACATTTACAATAACCTTTACTATACACGGGGAAGTTTAATAACCGTATACCTTGAAATAACTACCCTCGTCCTTTTCAGAAATTTATCAGCATTAAATTTGCTATTCGAGATCTTAGGGAAAAACATTTTTCAGAAATTAACATCCACTTTCAGACACCAAGAAAATTGTAAACAAACGAATTAAAGGTGATAAGTTCCATGGAAATTAAAATGGGACCGAACTTATGCTTATTCCTTGTATCTTTTCATACATTACCGTGAGTGTCCATATGGTAGTTCTGGTAGGACTGTATTCTTCTGATACAATCCGACTTTGTCTGACATCCGGGTGTAGCCCCATGGTGAATATAAACGTTCTTCGGAACAGCTGTCAGTTTTCCAATTCGACTCGAAGGCTGTCTCGCGCCCCAGCCATCTCTACTTATGATGTGTGGACAACCGGTGTTGGTAACTGTTGACTGCGTTGATACTATTTGATGTCCGCCTGGAAAAAGAAAAGTAAACAGTACAAGTGAAAAGCTCGGTTATTGTTACCCTTTTTAACTATGCACTCCTCGACTCTTTTATTTTACTGTCATTTCTTATATTTTGTCTATTTGTACTGCAATTATGATTTTACTTTAGATAATATACCCTAAAGTGTAAAAAACGACTTCGGGGAGAGATATGGAATCCTTTGATTACTGGAAACAATGGACCTCTGAACACCAAGAAATGAGACCAGGTACCAAGGGAAACTAGGCATGCTCTGTAGACGTCCATCCAGCGTACACGATCAAATACAAACATCGGACTAACTAATATATCGTTCAAAAGATTCTATTCTCCATATGATATATTGATGTTTGGGAAAGAGAGATCCAAGCAGATAATCTATCAAATCTATTGGACGATTATTTTCATTACATTGATAAAATAGTGATTTAAACATGTATGTAACTTTTTATTTACATGATATACAATACTCGTACATGAAATGCAACCTCCTTCACTACCATTCTTTATTAATTTATGTAGATCCCGTGGCCGAGTGGTTAGCGAAGTTTGAATACTTTTAATCGAAGGGTCCGGGGTTCGAATCCGCGCAGCGCCACGCTGCAGTTGGCATTCCATGTCTTTCGGATGAGACAGTAAACTCCGAGGTCCCGTGTCACAGTAGGCGTAAGGACCCTCCCTGCTCTACGGCCAGAAGTGCCGAGTATTGGCAAAATTTGTCGCCCTTCACCAGCACACATTGACGTCTTCGTATGAGTGAAATATTCTTGTGTGGGACGTTAAACAACAATACAACAACAATAATTTATGTAGATAAACGGTTTTCTCTCACACGCTAAACGATGAATTCGATTATCTCTCTCTCTCTCTCTCTCTCTCTCTCTCTCTCTCTCTCTCTCTCGTAACAAGTAAAAAACGTATCTTTTATCTATTATTACCTTGACATTCGTGAAAATCCAGGTATGCTGCTGATATCCATGCGCTCTGGAATACATGGCACATATTGGCATTTTACACGTATTTAATTTTCCCGAATAACTGAATCGTCATACATCTAGATCTAATCCCAAAGTTTGTTGAAAATTAAGTCAATTATATCAATAATATGTTATCCAATTAAATCAATAACGCTCAGACTAGACACAAAACTTTCCTTTTTTAATCTTAGAAATTTTTGCCCTGATTCGCTCATTTAAGCATGGTCAATTCTTAAAGGCATGTGATGTGAACCCTTTCAGGGGTCAAATTTGAAAATGATTGGTTTGTTCGATATAAGAATATCTATTTTCAAGTTTCATGCAAATGTTCACGATGTAGTTTGATATTCAAAAATATATCGTACATTTACTAAATGTTATTTTGAAACCTGAAAATGACATATGTATCAATGGGCTTAGAATCCTATGTATGTAAATGAAAGGACTTGAAAGAGATGCATCCAGAAATGTTGATATTTTTCATTTTTATTTGAAGGAATGCAAAAACAAACGGAATTTACGAAAATCGCCAATGCCTCGATTTGCATCTTGCGCCCCGGATTCCGTTGCTTACATAAATAGGAGAAATAGCTAATAAATTCGCTACATCAAATACTTTTGTATTTTGACTGTATTCAACTGCTTCAGCAAAACGCAGTTTTTATTTCTCTTTGATGCAACTTACCTTTAATATCTAAAACCATATTTAATGAAACTACGCGGATGAGCCGGTGAAATCCTTTGATAATACGCCAAAGCGAGACTATGACTTAGAGTTTATTAAAAGAGAAGAAAAGAAAAAAAAACGACAGCATATATATCTCTTCCTCCCAGTTATTATTATCTCGGAGGATCCCTATTTAGCGGTTTTAGATTCAGCGGATTCACGCCCGCCTGGAAGGTTCTAGTCCAGGCTTTGACGTAATCGATTTGTGTCCTTTGGTTTAGACAGTGAAAACTGATATCAAGAAATGAATTGGCTCCTTAGAGATCCATTACGGAAAATGCCAGCATAGATCAAATTATGTGAAACTTACAGGAGTAGAAGCAACAATTTAACATAAATAATATTAACTGTAAAATCAAATATTAAAAATATAAAAAATCAACAGGTAAATTGTGAGCAACCTGTCCATTGTAATCCACATTAGCCCAGTGACTTCCGCTGACTGACGTCATATGACCCTTAAATTGTAGACATTGGTCACGCAATAAAGTTCCAAGGATTGCATGGGTTATTCCAGCTCCCGATCGAATATGCACGTTTCCTGTTGCACATGCGCATTCTGCTGCAGCCTCATGTTGGAGGGCACTTGATATGGCAAAAATGAAAACAATTTGCCAGCCTTCCATATTTTGCTACGCATAGAAAACAGATTAGCAAAATTACAGTTGTCCATAAATTTTATTTGTAAATTGCATTAAATCATTCTCTGTACTGAGATAGAAGTCTCATAATTTGCAAGTTAATACTTTAGGTCTAATATATTAAATTATGACTTCCACCAAAACATCTATTGGACAAATACGACCATTGCCCAATGAAGATGTATGATGTCTTATAACTGAATGGACTATGATGTTATTGCCAGTTTACTTCACTGGGCCCTATAGTATACTCTAAGATCAAGGGCAACGGGAAAACAACTGAAAGAAGACAAATCTTATAATTTCAAAGTGTCAGAAAAATTGTATTTTCAAAGTCAGATGTTATTACAAGGGGCCAGGATATGCTGTAGGTATTCCTGTAAATATTTACTATAGAATTGCTATTTTATTTCAATGTTTACATATATTTTTATTGGGCCTCCGTGGCCGAGTGGTTAGCGTGTTCGACTTCGAATCGAAGGGTCCGGGGTTCGATTCCCGCAGCGCCACTCCCCGGTTGGTCGTCCCTGTCTTTCGGATGAGACATTAAAAACCGAGGTCCTGTGTCACAGTGTGTGTTGGCACGTTCAAGAACCCTCCCTGCTCTACGGCCATAAGTGCCGAGCACCGGCAAAATTTGTCGCCTTCACCGGCACACGTTGACGTCTCCATATGAGTGAAATATTCTTGAGTGGGACCTTAAACAACAACAAACAAACAACAAACAAACAACATATATTTTCATCTTTTATAGTTTAGTGAATGAAATGGGATCAGCTAAAAGTACTGTATATATGTCTTGTTTCCTTCTTATAATCACAAACTACAGATGTTCTATAAAGAACGAAAACGAACCGTCTTATCTTTTGGTTCTACCGATAATGTACTGCTGACAAGGTTGAAACTGAAATTTATTGTCGGCATTGACTTTTATTTTAAAAGTTAAGCAGAGACTGCTGTTGCACAAAATATCTTTGTTTAATACATATTCTGACCGATATTTAGACAAATTTAAATAAAAAATAAAAATGTTTCAAATTCTGCAGTACATCTACAGTCATGTAATCTTACCTCAATGAAAGTCGGTCAGCGGTGCTCTTCCATGTACCTACCTATGGTGGCTTATTTGAGCCATTTTGAATTTTCTACTGTCTTGCCGCCCCGAATTATCGAGTTTCGCTTGGCGAGGAAAAAAATGAAAACTCGATGAATTTCGACTTACGGCTTTAAAACCCGATAATTAAAGACTTTGGATAAGACAGTAAAACCCCGGTCACCAATCTTACGTTCCAAGTCGGCACATTTAAGAACCGTCATTGTTCAAAGGCCCAAAGTTAAAGATTAAGTTTAACAAAACACTAACAACTAAAACAGTTTACCTATTTACAATAACTATAATGGATGACTTGATATAGATAAACAAACTTAAAATGAAAGAACTGCTTGAGTATGAAATTGTGATTAAAATTTGATCGTTATTCCTATTTGGTTTTAAAATGCTCCCTGTATTTCGCTCCCCACCAAGCGAAAAGTCGCTAATTATCGAGTTTTCGACTTTCGCCTCGTAAAGTAAAATGTCGCTAATTATTGACTTTTCAACTTTTCTCCACGAAAAATTTAATGACTAATTGCAAAGCGAAAGTCGATTAATTTTCTGAATTTCGAGGCAAAAAGTCGCTAATTATTACTTTTCGATTTTTCGAAAACACCATAAAAAGTCAAAATGGCACAAATCAGCCACCATACTTATATGTTTGGTTCAACAATGATAAGCATAACATAAAGCATGAAATCATACACACTCGATAACAGGAGGTGTCAAATAATGGTTTACAGAGAGTCAGTCTTACACGTATAAATTCTAAGTAACTTTTCTTATCTCTCAAGATATATACAAGACACTACTGTTATTTTTCAAAAACCTTTTATACACATTCTATTCCATCAGAACAATTCATGTTAGTGTCGTCTGCGTGCTCGCTTGTCGAAGGTAGACTACCAGGTCCGACAAAAGTCTGAAATGTTGGGATGACAATCTGATGAGACAGAAGAAAAATAATCCAGTGGCTCAAAGGAAATTTTTGTCTTGGAACGTTAAAATCTGTCACTACATGAAAGTTTATGCACATGGCGAAATGTAAGTTAAGGGGTTGCTTCAGCCATCTTGGATTATTCACTGAAGAATGCGGTGGTCATTCGAAATTG
>JACSZP010033358.1:0-18432 GCA_016161895.1 Pinna nobilis
CACCACCAGCCGATTGGACTGTTTCGTTAATTCCTAACAATTTCTGATAAATCCTAACAATTCCTAACAAACATCAAAGAGACCGCCCAAAGTCCTAACAAAATCCTAACAAAGTCCTAACAATCCCAACCAAATCCTAACATTATGACGTAGGTGATGTAAATAAAAAGAAGAAACCAGTTCATGATTCCGGACTCCCTAAACCTTATGTAAAATTAAAATTTGTAAACCATGGAAATAAGACCATGTTAAATACTGGATGGGATAAAATAATTCTGAAAGCTTTAAATAAGTAAATATAGATATAATTTTCGTGGAAAATTTGTTGTTGTTTTTAAACTAACGGGTAATAAAAGTCCGGATTATTCCATGCCCGGTTTATATTTTAGAATTTATTATTATATGAATATCAACCAATCAAAACAACGGAATCAAGTCCCGCCAATAATTCGATCTTTCCCCCCTCTTTGCGCGCCGAGTCAATGCCACAGCATCACCCAGAGCAGAAGATACTGAGATTCAGACATTTTGATAGAAATAGTTATTATTTCACCATTCTGTGTATCTACACTTAGCAGGTTTGTATGAATTAATATAATATACCAAAAAAATTGAAATATAAGACTCGAATTGGAATAGAAAGACATTACATGTTTTGTTGACTACTGTAGTCTGTACACGGTGCACATCTAGCAACTGGCGCCAGTGGCGGGCCCACTGTAGCACCCCAGGCATCATACAACAGATGCTGAGACTTTTATTCTGTATGAATTTATGCAATAATTAATAGATTGTTGTCACCCTTGTCGCGTCGTTGAAATAATTTGATCCATCCGAAGAATTATTTACCAATTTCCATAGAATGACTAAAAAATGTAACAAGGTTAAGTTAGGCCTAAATGCAAGCGACACGGCAGGAGAACTGTTACAGTGAAGTGCTTCCTACATTTTTAATTTCATATAGGCATTATAGGGGTTTAGTTATAAATGCTGCCATTTGTTGTTAAAATGTTTTTCTGATATTCACATTGAAAGATAAATATTTGCTGTAGGGTTTCAAATTTTTTAGATAAAAAAATTAGCCAAACTGAAGTTATTTGAGTCAGAATAAATGTTTTTGGAGCAAAACAATTTTTAGCCGAAGTAGTCAGGGAGTGATAAGAATTTAATTAGATCTACCTGTATTTAATCAATATATTGCCACAGGGCTGCTTTTCAGTTTTCTCCTGACTTTCACTTGCATGTGTCAAAGTATGTGATTGCACATTATAGAACCCTCCCTGCTCTTAGGCAATATTTGCCGAGCATAGACAAAATTGTTCACTGTGATATGGCCATATGATTGAATGGATTCTTGAGTATTGCCTTATACAACAATACAACCAACCAAAAAAGGTATCCTTTGAATTTATTTGCAAGTTTTATAATAGATTTTGTGCTGTGTTCACCGACACCTACTGGCAAAGGACCTATTCTTGCCAAGTACTAATTCTCGCCACCTCATTTTATCTTTCCCTAATTTTATAGTTTAATTTTGAAATTACAAGTTTTACTAGCTCAGAAATTAGGATGAAGGTTTTCCTTCAAACTTATTATTCATAAAAAAGATGCACGTTTGAAAGATCAACAGTGCAGCAGCTGAAATTGGGTGGCGAGAACTGGTCGGGGACCAGTACAGTAAGTATGAAAGCTTAATAAATGCTGAATAAAATTCACACCTTTAACTAAGTTTCTTCCACAAATAGCAATGTTTTCTTTTTCTTATTTAAATTTTGACTTATAAACAAAAGTGAGAAACATTTAATAATTGAACAATTTTAAATTTTGAAGATCTTCGATTCCTTTTAGAGTATAGTCAACTCTTCGACCCCTAAAGTTCCCAGAACTGAAATCAATTTATTCCTCTGACCCAGACAGGTAAGTATGAATTTATATGCTCATTTAACCAATTCATCCTGAAGTATCAAAATGGTATGTTTTCCCATTGTTTTAGACCAGTCCATTATTGTCTGAGGTGTTGGATGGGTTAACATGTGTTGTTCCCCACTGTAACATCTACTCGTCCAGCGTGAAAATAACTCGTCATTGGCAAGTGGGCGACCGCTGATTTGTGTAAAATTATGCCATTGTAAAGAACTCTCCCTGTTCAATGGCTTTAGCCAAATTTATTGCCCTTCACTGGCAAACAATGATGTCTCTATATAAGTAATAAATAAGAAATGAAGATGATATTAACAGTGCAATATGTATGAACTTTATCCAAAGAATCCTTCGCACTCCCATCTGTATTGTATGAGAGTAGCCTTTGCTGTTATTTTGAAGATATGTAATGGACTTTGTACTGTTTTGCCCAACAACCTACCATGGATATGGATTCTTAATACATAGTACAATAGTTGCTAACTAGAATTAACACCTTTAGTGTTATTAACAAATAGTAATGTTCTATACCTAGCATTTAAAATTTTGGTGTTTAGCGGGGAAAAAAACCTTTATCCACTGAAAATTTAGAATTTTCTAGATCTTTGATTCATTATAGAGACTAAGTTACCTTTCAACCCCCAAAGGACCCAAAACTGATATCCATTTATTCCTCTGACCCAGACAGGTAAGTATGAATTTAAATACCTATTTATCATGAGTATTCCCCACTGTAACATCTGAGTCAAACATGGCCAAATTTGTTGCCCTTCACTGACATTAAGTGATATCTGAATTTGAATTTAAGATGACATTTATCAGTACAACAAGTTTTAACCCTGTCCAAAAAATCTTTGTCTTTGCAAAGCAGTCTTTGTTGTTATTATAAAGATATGTAATGGATTTTTTACTGTGTTGCCAAACACCCTACCCTGGACATGCAATCTTAATAATTGGTAACTAGCATTAACACCTTCAGTATTCTCAACAAATAGTGATGCTCTATCTATACCTAGCATTTAAAATTTTGATTTTGGGAGGGGGGGTTTACCCTCTGAAAATTTTGAATTTTCAAGATCTTTGATTCTTTGCAGAGATTTAGCTACCTTTCAAATCCCAAAAGGACCCAGGACTGATATCCATTTATTCCTCTGACCCAGACAGGTAAGTATGAATTTATGTACCTATTTATCATGAGTTTTCCCCACTGTAACATCTGAAGAAGGGATTTCAATTTGAATGTTACAGATGCAGATGTCCTTCTCTGCTCTATGCTTGCATACAAGTAAGCCACAGTAAAGAACCCACCCTGTTCAATGACTTTAAGAGTCAAACATGGCCAAATTTGTTGCCCTTCACTGGCATTCAGTGATATCTCCATATAAGATAAAGAAATTTAAGATGACAAGTACAGTACAACAAGTTTAATCTCTGTCCAAAAAAATCTTTCACTCTCATCTGTACGAGAGCAGTCTTTGCTTTTATTTTTGAAAGATATGTAATGGATTTTGTACCCTCTGTATTACCCAACACCCTACCGTGGATATTGAACCTTAAGAATTGCTCACTAAAATTTACACTCTTATTTTCTTCCATAAAAAGTGTCTTTGGTACCTTTCAGAGAGTAGACTGCCTGTCAACCTTTAAAGGACCCAGAACTGACATCCATTTTGTTAATCTAATCCTTAACAGGTTAGTTTGAATTTATATGATAATGTTAACGGAAGTCAGGCACATAATTTATGCTTCTTAAGTAGTGAAAACCAACTACAATGTTACAGATTTCTGTGCATATATGAAGTTATTTCCTTGGTAGATCACTGACCAAGTACTTTTTATGACTAATTGATCTTCATCATGCCAACACATACTGTGATGCAGAGCCACATTTATTAAGGTGTATTGTGAATTTTGCACAATTTATATGTCAAATAAATATTTCGCTCTGTGGTGAAGCAATTGATTTAGATACAAATCCTGATAATGAAACAAGGTTTGTTTTTTATTTGGGAGGGAGGGGGGGCTGAAAGCTTGCAGTCATATGGTGGAGTCAAGTTTTAATGGGTTGAGAAGAAAGCCATTTTACTATTGTACAAGACCACTAGACGTCTTCAATTAAATTTGTAAAATTTCTCACATAATAACCATTTGCTCCAGCAAGGCTGAAACCCCATGTGACTGAGGTAGGAGACTTGGTGCTTTAAATTACAATGTGCTAACTATTTTATATTGGAGATCCCAGAATTGTAGTTTCTGAATTTGAAACATCACAAGACTTGCCTTTCAACTTTAAAACTCACATTGGTATGGTGGTTCATAGGAGCAGCTGTAGGTAAGGACTGGATAAGTAACATTATTATATTTGAAATGCTACATGTAGATCTATTATCATTTTCAGAATGCCCAAACAAGGTAAACCGAATTCCTATTGGGAGGATATCATGAAGCGGTATGCTGGTGGTGATTACAAGTTCTCCACAGGACAGAAGCCAGGGAGCTCCCGCTGGAAGGACATATTAAAACGCATCGACGATTGTCCCCTTCACAATAGCAGAGGGAAAGATGTCTTTGGTCGCACCTTACAGTGCACATGTGGTTACCACAAGGTAAGATAAAGTATACTTATGTTGTTTTTGTTTGTTTTTTTTTTAAATCATACCAATGAATCTGTCACTTTTATGAATACCGAACTCAATATTGCTTAAGAATACCATTTTGGCCCATGCTGAGCAGTGAAGGATTTTTTGCATACCCAGAACATACATACTGTTTCCTATTATGTGCAAGCATTTTGCAGTTGCTTTTGTTAGTTGCACTTGAACAGAAAACCTCACAATTTGAAGGTTAAACTTGCAACAACAGAGTAATACTTGCTCAGTGAACCATACATAGATATCATTGTTGTGAGAAATATGTACAAACTATGTATTTCTGTGCAAACTGTTCATGTACTCATTAATTATGGCCAGCTAATTCTGTATAGTTCTTTCACATGCAAACACCATTTGATGTCATGTGGACTTTGAATTAATTCTCATCTAAAGGGAGATGAAAAGCTAGTTGTCCACATTGAAATATCATGAAATATGTCTTGATACCATGTATGTGAACATGCCAACAACATTGAAAATGAAATCTAGTTGTTTTATCCATGCTCTCATTTATTCATTTTCATTGAATCCTTTTTTCAAGCAGACTAAATTTGCCAGGTAAGTTATGTAAGTATTCATATCAAAGCGCACTGGCACACATTTATGGTAATGGTCCTCTCTGAGACAAGGTGACTTCATATACTCTTGTGTTTATTCACTCTTTATTATGCATGCATCATATAAACTCATTTATGTATCTAATCCTAAAGCTTGGTGTCAGGTATACCTTTATATCAATGGCTTAAGGCTTAATGTGTAAAACATTTTCTTTGCTTTCCTGTACCTACTTTATTTGTGCTATTATTTGTGTGTGTGTGTGTTTGTGTGAGCTAAGCAGATAATACCTCAGGTTTAAGCTACCTTATGGCTTCTGCAGTAATGTTTCCCTTTTTCACAATTCTCTTTCACTTTGTTCTCTCCTGTGTACATATATACATATAATATTCAAATCACTATCAATAGACTTCTGGCTTTTAAGTTAACACACATTTTTAATCTTTAAAATTTAAGTTGCATTAATGCTTAGATATAGAACCTGATAAGTTTAAATGAGGTAAGAAGCCCATGCGCTCATTGTCACAATATATACAGAAAAACTCCTACCTCCATCAGTCACCCAATAGATTAAAGTTATACCTACCTTATGCAACTTTTATATGTTTAAATAAGTGAGTTTTTCTATTCAAATCACCTGAATTAACCCTTTCACCACTTCAGACCATAATAGACTGGTCCAATACAATAGAAAAGAGCATAGTACATTGATTCTTAGGGTTGGAAGATTTAGAGACCACCAGTCATATTCGTACATCTTCCCATAGGTTGATAAAACAGGTTAGATGAGGCATATTTTCTTGTATTTTTAACTAGTTGTTTTGCATTGATAATGACAGCACTTGGCTGCTGTACCTTAAATTGGAATATTATGGCATCACCAAAATTTGGCGACTTTGATCTCAAAACAATGTGTTATTTTTTATCCAGTTAAATTTTGGCCATATATGTTTACAAAATGTTAAAACTTGGAGTGCCATCAAATTACTGTCATTTTAAAACAGTGTCTGCATTATGATAAGGTTTTTGTGAAGTGAGTGAAATCCCTGAGAAAATGTATAATTAGATTTAATCATGTATTGTCAATAGCTGCAGACACATCCTTTACATTTCTTTTGTAAGAAAAATGTACTCATGGCATGAATTAAAAATAAAACACACTATCTCTAAATAACTGGAAGTGTATGCTTAATCTAGAAAAATTTCCGGGTTAATGTTTGAAACAGATCCGGATTTTGGGGTCATCGTACCTGTTGATATTTTGTACTTTTAAATTTTGGCCATTATTCTAGGGTGACCAAATTGGCCAAAATATCCCAAGTTATGGTAAATAAGACAGAATTTTAAATATCATTTTAAAAGGATTAAGCTTCAAATGATCAATCATTCTTCTATGTCTACCCTGAAATGGGTTCTCTTGGAATTTCTCACAAGAATGACCAGACACCATTATCATCAAAGGTAACTACTGTCTCAAAGTTAATTGAGTACATTGAAATGCAATGTAGATCAGCACAGAATGTTCTGTAGCATTACATATATGTACATTAAATATTCCCGTCTTATGTATATTCAGCAATTTTACTGCCAGTCTAAATTATGAAATTTTTTTTTCAGAATGTTACTGGCCCAGCATGTAGACCACAGGCATCAGCAAGACCAACTGCAAATCAACCTCTGGTAACAACTGTGTCGTCAGCAACACACCCAGCAAAAGTGACAGCAGCAATGGCAACATCACCACCAGCAACTGGAGTGCAACCACCTGTAGTAACTGGAATGAAACCATCTACAGCAACTGGACTACCGGCAACAGTAACCCAGCAACTGGCAACAACCGCATTACCAGCAAAATCACATGCTTCAACAATACCGCCACCAATGTCATCATCCCTCGATTGCAGCTTATGCAATGCGGAGGTGGATCTTGATGAATTCCCACAGCATATGATTGATTGGCATGCTGAGATAGAATGTGACCACTGTGAGGTAAAGGTGAATGGGGAGATGAACTTGGCAACTCATATAGATACTTGTCACAGACCAGAGGCAGACATGTCACAGCAGACAACTGTTCGTGCAGCATCACCAGCTATACCACCTTTACCACCAAGACTCGACCAACCACAGGTTGATTTGGAGAGTTTCCTTCCCAACCAGTTCAAGAGAAACATCTCCAAGGGGGACCAGTCGTGGATCGCGAGATGCCTCTACAACAATGATGGCAATTTGAAGGATACCCTCCCAGACAAAAACTGGTACTACCCGCCAAATCCATGTACTCCTGTTGGATCACCACCAGACCCAGAAAATTATTTTAGACAAAGGATGTTCCTTTGGGCCCCAATGAGGATGTGGCAGATCCCCCTGAAGTGTCCAAAATGTGATGTACTTCTGAGTCACAGTGGAATCTACACAAAAGTCCGAGAAGTCCTTGACATGGATTCCAGGTATTATCTAGTTGGTGCTGATTATCCCAGGTGCTACAGATGCAAGCTCCTGTATTGCCCCTGGAATCCAGAATTACTTCAACAACTTGACCCTGGACATAGGATGCTGTTCCCTGCTGTATTGACCAAGCATGGAGCCCTTGATAGGAAATGTGTGACCCTGATGAAGCCCAGGACACAGGGAAATAGTTCCTCCTATCTGCAGCAGGCGATGCATGAATTGCACAGTGAAAAATGGGGAGTGCAGTGTTTGAAATACCTCTCTGACTGTGAGGTGCACAAGAAGGGGACCATCTTAACTGGAGCACCATCATGCCAGTATAAGAAGCCCATTGCGTTTCGGCCGTTACCCCTATCCCAATGGTTTCAGACAGCACATTCAAATGAGATCTTGGGACATGCTGAGGAAATGGTGGCTACCATAACCAGCACCTATGGCAGGATTTTGAAGCTTGACTCCACCAAAAAGGTATGTATAAATGTGATGAAACTAGTCATGGTGCATATTTCATAAACCTTGTTTTAAAAATTTCAGCATAACATTTCAAAATTGAAAAGACTAAATATAAATATGGCTCAAATGCCAAGCACAGGTTGGAGTTTGACGCCTTTCACCAGCATTTGCCACCATATCATTGATATAACATGTTGATTATGTTTGAAACTGAACAGTAAAACAAATGAAAGACTAAAAATCAAATGAACTGAGCTACATTAGTATTTCCAATTGAGTCATGCAACGGTGTAGAAATTGAAAAATTTGCCATGAGTGATTTTTTGTTTGTTTGCATGAAGTAGGTTAGGTTGACATTTGGTTATATGACATTCGACTTCCCGTGCAGGTGTTCTCACTTCAAAACTTGTCATTTTTGGTTTAAGCTTCAGCAACAACAATATGTGTATCCTGTCCTTAGAATGAGGCTGTGTAAACAAAACTCCCATGTCATAGTAGCACATACATGACAACATAGTGGCACAATCTTTATTTTGACATTAAACATTCTTACATACTGATATTCATTTAATTTCTCTTACACGTCAATTTTTGCATTTGTTTCAGATCACCAAGAAATTGGCCGGGGATTTCAAGGCAACGGCATCGTGGATGACGAATGTGGCAAATGAACATGGGGAAGTCGTCCAGTGTGTTTTGACAACAGGAGAGGGACCTGCCCTGGATTCTCTTTGTCAAGGGATTGTAAAGAGGTATCAAAATGCAAATGAACCAGCCCCAGAGGTGATTTACGTCGACAGGGACTGCTGTAGTGAATCTGGTATGGAATGCATTTATTGATTTTGTTTTGTTTTGATTCCAATATCAAAAATTAAATAGTTATACACAGCCATTCTTTTTCAAAAACATGGGACAGAATTTGAAAAAAAAACCACCAACCTATGTTAGTCCTTTAGTATTAAAATTGATCTAATTTACACCAAAATTGCAATTTTTCATGGCTCACATAGTGGAAATCATTTTAGTCTCATTGGTTAACATTTAATTTCCAACATTGGACTACTGCTCAGAGGGAAGCGTAGCACTGATTTGAAAAAATAATTTGTCTTTTGGTTTGTTGAAAATTCTAGTGTGTATTCAAACATAACTCTTAACAAACTAACACATACTACATCTGGAAAATCATAAGTTTGTTATTGTACAGGGACAATTGTGTTTCAAAATATTTTGTTTGAAATGCTTGTTTAATTAGATAAATATTAGTTGTTAATTTCTACCAGATATATACCCTCCCAATACCAACTTTACTTTACAACATGATGGTGGAAACCACAACATTGTATGCATTTGATACTATGAGAAAAAGCAGCATTAGATTGAACTATTTCACCAACATGTGATGGTTTTTCTTTCGCTTATGGTTGATTTTCAAGTTGAGGAAAAATTTACTAAATATTGTGATTTTCTGCATATAAACAAGTTGAATAAATAACAATAAATGCATAAAAATGGATATTGTCCATACAACAAAACTTCTGACTATTTTGAATACATGTATTTTTCTCTCTTTTATTTTCATGAAGGTATTCCTCCAGTGCTCCAATTATTCAGGCCATGGAAATGTCAAGTCAGACTCGATGTTTTCCATTTTATGAGGCGATTCACCAGAGGCCTGACAACAGAACATCACCCACTTTATGGTACCTTTTGTTCCAAGCTGAGTGCCTGTATCTTTGTTTGGGACAAAGAAGACTACGCCCTGCTTCGAGATGCCAAAAGAGGTGAATTGGTGAAGAAACATGGTATGGCTCCAACAGAAAAGCAAATTACTGCTGCCATAACTTCTTCGGAACTGGCAAAACACTGCAGAAGGCGAACAAGAAACGTCAATGAAATGAAGGTGGCCATTGACACGCTTTTGAAGGAGTTGTGGGACCGAACCGATTCAGCGGGACTCCGGCTTATAAATCAGGACAGCATGCGACGTGTGTGGGCAGTTCAGGAGAAGCACCTGTCATGCATTCAAGACCCAGCAGGTGTGGATCTTTATACTCAAGTAGGAACCACGGAAAAGGGTGGGAAAAAGTTTAAGCTGTTGAAGTGCGCAAGAGGGTCCTCCTCCCTTGAGTCCTTCCACCGACATCAGTGCTCTTTTGTACCAGGTAAGCACACAACTGTACAAGATTTAAACATGATGATGCAATGTTTATGATAAACTTGTTACCAATTCATGTACTGTATGTAAGATTTAGAATGGAACGGCAATTTGTATTACTTATTAATTGAAAAGTCTTCATAAATACTGCTTCTGTTAATATGTTAAATTTTTAGTAATTTTACTACTGGTCCACTAAGTATAATTGTTTTCCACCATTTTTACTGTCAAATTAAGGTTTGAGTACCTCTACTCAGGGCTGCTGTGGCCTAGTTGTAAGCTTGTTCGACTTCCAATTGAAAGGTCCTGGTTTTAGGCCTTAGCCACAGAATGGTTGGCCATCAGTGTCTTTGGGATGAGACCGGACAACCTGAGGTCCAATGTCACATTAGGTGTTGGTACATTAAAGAACCCTGCTCTACAGCATTAAGTGCCAAGCATAGGCAAAACTTGTCACATAGACACATGGTGATGTCTCCATATTAGTGAAAGATGCTTGAGTGGGACTTTAAACAATAATATAACAACCTCTTCATATTATTTTTGTATTATCAAAAGTCCCTCTTACTTCTAAATGGCAAAGAAGAGCACTCTTAAATGAGAATGGAGAATTCACCTTTGGACTGGTTTGCAGTTAAGCCAATGCAAGATCAGTTGGCTTTTCCCGTCCTTCTTATGAGAGAGTTTAACCTTGGACCCATGGCACAGAAGATGCTTGTACTTGTACTGATAAAAAATTCCTCACTGCTCATTGGCTGTAAATAACTAGCTAAAAAGCTGTTAGAAGCCCTTTATTTTCATTCACTAGTCAAAATTGGCATCACATTCAATTAAAATAATTAATGCTTCTTTTTATTTTTAATGATAATTCTTGTCTATAATCAGGTTGGAGTGCAAATGCTGCACACATGCAAATGTACATGCTGGAAGGTGGCAGCAGGTGGAATATGAATAGGGCAAGGGAGGCAGTTGATATCACGCCGGCATCACAGACAAGGATGTATGACCTCAGGCTTATGTCAGCAATCAAGAGCATTGGGGAACGAGTATTGTCAGTGGACCTGTTGCCAGAGTTTAGACCTCCTGGAAGACCAACAGGTACAGTCATTCTCATGTACACACTATCTACAGCTTATCCTGTCTTAATGTATGAGCCACTGAATTATTATGACTACTTGTCTTGTGACTTAAATAAATGCCTCCTGAAATGGCTTCTCCTATGTAAATCACCGGAATTAAGGGGCCATTTGGTGGAAGTGACTTTTTCGCTCCTTTCATTATATGGTCTCTTATAACCGGTTAGATTGTATACCCACACATTGATTTAATCTATATTGCTGTATACACACACATTGATTTCATCTATATTGCTGTAAATACACACATTGATTTGATCTATATTGCTGTATACACACACACACACACACATTGATTTGATCTATATTGATTTTGTCTGAATAAGACACTACACAAACATGCTTCATGCAAAAATCACACATTTCTAACAATTTAATTTTTTTTTCTGTTACTTTAAAATTATGAAAATAAAAACTTTAGAACCACCAACATACCATTTGAATAACGAAAAAGTTCGGAAACCAGGCATTCATTGTCTGAAGTCAAAAATTGTCCTTTACTGTACAAAGACGATAGAATCCACTTTACACACACAATATATATACAGTTTCAGTACACTTTAAAGAATTGAATTTGTGTACATAGTCCTTATAATCTGTCCTTTTATTCTTTATAGGAAACTCGACTTGATCCACAGGGCTATCCAGGTTGGGAGAAAGTTGATGCCTTGGCTGCATACCTTGTTGGGCTGGATATTTCCCTCTCAGTAGCTCTATCTAAGTCAGAAGAGACTACTGTTATTGAGCTGTACAACAAGATGTTTGCTTGCGACAAATCGCCAACAAAGTACTCTCCCAAGTCAAAGAAGTCAGTTTTGCCCGGCCCATGGAGAGCATCCAGGAAGCGAACTGGCCCTTCACAAGGAGTCCAAGCCTCTGAAAGGTGTGTGTATAAGATTTTTTTTTGTCTGGTATAAACCTATCACGAGAACATTATAGAAATAGTATTAAGAATGAAAACTTTCAATCATGTAATTGTACAGTAACATTTTGAGGACTCAAATTTCTCACTGTGTCAAGTTTATGTATCAAGTTTCAAATAATTTTCTTATTTAATCCTATTGAGTTGTACTTTAGAGTTAAATTACCTTTGTTTTTAATTAATTAGTCATTTCATTTATTCCAGAAACTTATTAGAATTATTGCAAATTGTACAAAATTTGTTTGTTGCATGTGTAATCTAAAACTGGCTATCTTTTGGTCATTTCATGTCTTCAAGTATTAATGGGTGGCAACATGTTAACTTACCTTTCTCACATAAGCAATTTAATTTCAAGCAAGGCTAAACCCACATTAATAAGAATAAAGATACTAATGTTTTTGATTTCAAGGCACAATTCATTCTGCCACAAAGGCCTTAAGACAATTTTTTTTAAACCTATATCACAGTATTTGTATGAATAGATCAATATGAAATTTTTCCTTTTGTTTCTGCATAAAGCTCAGTATTTACATTACATGATAACCGATTCTATGATTATTTGTATCCACATTGTCAGGTTGTACATGATTCACGGGCAAGCAGCACAGAGTCCAGCCACCAACAGGATATCTGAATGTGTCTGCCTGCACCTGTTGAGGGCATATAGTCTCGCCCGGAATCGCCCTAAAGACAACTCGGGGAAGGTGCTGCCATTAATACAATCAATTGTTATGAAGTACAGTATACTTCAACAGCTGCTATCTGACAGTCAAGTGATCCAGGACATGACAAATTTGGTGCTGGTGACTGTCAACAACACAACTGTTTCTAAATGGTAATGTATTTATGGATTATTGCAATATATATATATTTGTATGAAAATTCAATGATTCTAATGCATCTTCAGTCTGTTATAAGCACACAACTTTTATTTATTATTTAGTCTAGTTTAACCTTCAAAACGAAATGAAAACGTTAAACTCTTTCAGGCCTGGCGGATATTTTGGTTAGATGCCCTAAGAACTGTCTTGACCCTGAGCCATTTTTAAACAGATTGAGACAAGTCAACACTTGTTAATATTTGTGATACAGGCGTTATTGGGCCTGAAAGAGTTTAGTTTATAGTTTTGCTAAAAAGGATGGTCATTATTTTTTATTGGTTTTTGTTAATGCCACACAAAATCTTTCAGCCATGGCTGTAAGCCAGTTTTAATTGTTGAAGAGCAAAAACTCATACTTTCAAATTTTTTTTAATGTCTATGCTTTATATGTAAACTACCAGGCTTTCTCACAAAATTATTTTAGAGTTTAGCAATTCTTTAACCATCAAAAACTATATATACATGTATTTGAAGACTACAAGGGGTTCATTTTGCTAGCATTTAGAATAATTTCTTGATTTGTATGGACTGATTACCATGGTGTGTTGAATTATTGTAGTCTTTAGATATGTCGATATGACTCCAGTTTAGAAAACAGTGAAGTATTTATCACCCAGCATTGAGCCAGTCAATTTAATCTCTTTTCTGCATAAATATGTGTAGAGAAAATCATGAGAGTTAAAAATAAAGGGGGGAGGGGGATAGGAAGGGGGAATGATAATATATAATTGAAACATGAAGATCTGACAGACAGTTCTGGGTCAAGTAACAATGTTGTCCATTTTGAGGGCATTTATAGATTTAAAGGTCAGTTTGTGGCTTCATCATGTCAAGTTGCAGTTCATTCTTGAAATTGCCAAGTTTTCAGAGATTTTTGTCTATCTGGGTGATGTTAACACTTTTCAACACATTTTGCCAGTTGATGTGGGAAATTATGATCATGCAGTTCTGGGTCAAGTAACAATGTTGTCCATTTTGAGGGCATTTACAGATTTAAAGGTCAGTTTGTGGCGTCATCATGTCAAGTTGCAGTCATTCTTGAAATTGCCAAGTTTTCAGAGATTTTTGTCTATCTGGGTGATGTTAACAATTTTCAACACATTTTGCCAGTTAATGTGGGAAATAATGATCATGCAGTTCTGGGTCAAGTAACAATGTTGTCCATTTTGAGGGCATTTACAGATTTAAAGGTCAGTTTGTGGCTTCATCATGTCAAGTTGCAGTTCATTCTTGAAATTGCCAAGTTTTCAGAGATTTTTTTGTCTATCTGGGTGATGTTAACAATTTTCAACACATTTTGCCAGTTCATGTGGGAAATTATGATTATGCAGTTTTGGGTCAAGTAACAACGTTGTACAATGTAAGGGCATTTAGAAATATCAATATGTGGCTTCATCATGTCAATTTGCAATTCACTCTTGACATTGCCAAAATTTCAGAGATTTTTTCTTATTGAGGTTTAAAATCTGCTTTATCTCAGGTAAATTAATAATTTCTTTCTTTCGTCAATTTATGTTGGAATATTATGTATTTCATTCTGGTCAAGTAACAATGTGAGGGCATTCATGTGGCTCCATCATTTCAAGTTAAACAAGCCTGAAACTTGACATTTAACTTCCTGATATAGTATAAGTTATAGTAATTACCAAGTTTTCAGAGATTTTTTCTGGTGATGCTTTTTTATCTCTGATTTCCTTCAAGGTGATCAAATATTTTTTTCTAATTTCCCCCACATTTCGCCAGATCATGTGGGAAAATATCATATGTAGGTCAACTAATAAAATTGTCCATTGTAAGGGCATATGGAAATTTCAAAGCCAATATGTGGCTTCTCAAGTTGCAGTTCATTTTTGACATTACAATTTTTGCAGAGATTTTTTGCTGTCTTGGTAATCTATTTACTTTTCAACACATTTTGCAATTTCATGTGGGAAAATATGCAGTAGTCGGTCAAGTAACAATGTTGACCATTTTGAGGGCATTTAGAAATTTAATAGCCAGTTTTTGGGGCTTCATTATAACAAGTTGAAGTTCATTTATGATGAACAAAATTTTCACAGAATTAGTCCTGTACGGATTATTTTATCTCATTTTGCTCTGGGTGATCTGATAATTTTTCAATTTTGCCAGTTTATGTGGGAAAATATCAGTTCTGGGTCAAGTAACAATGTAATCCACTGTGAAGGCATTTACAGTTTTTAAAGTCAATATGTGGCTTAATCATCAGTTGTTTCTGGAAATTTCAGAAATATTGTCTGTTCTTTGGTCTTAGTATTTACCTCTAATCTTGCAAGTTCATGTGTGGGAATTATAGTTTTTAACATCAATTTGTGGCTTCATGTCAATTTGCAGTACAAACCTGAACATTTAAATTTAACAAACTAATAGGGTGCTATTTATTCTTAAAGTTGCCCAGTTTTCAGAGATTTTTTCCTTGTGAGGTTTTTTATCTCTGTTTTTCCTCTGGGTGAGTTAAAAATTATTTCCTACATTTTTTCAGTTGATGTGGGTAAAATGTTATAATTCAGTTCTGGGTCAAATAACAATGTTGCCTTATAAGAGGGCATTTAGAAATTTACACAGTCAATACCTGACTCTATCATGTTGGCATGTAGTTTAATCCTGAAATAACACAATTTTCAGAGATTTTTTTCCTTTTGAGGTTTTTTTTTATCTCTGCTGTCCCTTTTGGTGATCTACTATTTTTTTTAATTTTCCCAGTTTGTTAGTTCATAGTGGGGGAAATTTTATATTTTGTTCTTGGGTCGAGAAACAATGTCTGTAATGAGGGCATATAGAGTTTTTAAAACCAATTCATGGCAACATTCTTTCAAGTTGCATTTCATTCATGAAATACAAAGTTTGCACAGATTTAATTGTTTAATAATTATCTTATCCTTGATTTTTCACTGGATAATCAGATTATTTTTCTCCACATTTTGCCAGTTTATGTTGGGAAAATTTATATCTCGGTACAATGCTGAAATTTCAAATTTAACTACCTTATAAAGTGCAGTATGGAATACATGTAATTACCAAGTTGTCAAAGGTTTTTTGTATCTCTCTTATTCTAATGGTGTCAATATAATTTTTATTGATATTCATCCAATTTGTCATTTTATTTGTGAAAATATCAGCTCTGGGTAAAGTAACAATGTTTCTCATTGAAAAGGGGTTTACGGTGAATAGTTCTATGTTCAATTTGCATTCACGAACCTGAACATTTATATTTAACAAACTAATACCGTCCTATTTTTTCTTAAAGTTACCCAGTTTTCAGAGATTTTTTCCTTGTGAGGTTTTTTATCTCTGTTTTTCCTCTGGGTGAGTTAAAAATTATTTTCTACAGTTTTTCAGTTGATGTGGGTAAAATGTTATAATTCAGTTCTGGGTCAAATAACAATGTTGCCTTAAAAGAGGGCATTTAGAAATTTATACAGTCAATACCTGACTCTATCATGTTGGCATGTAGTTTAATCCTGAAATAACACAATTTTCAGAGATTTTTTTCCTTTTGAGGTTTTTTTTATCTCTGCTGTCCCTTTTGGTGATCTACTATTTTTTTTAATTTTCCCAGTTTGTTAGTTCATAGTGGGGAAAATTTTATATTTTGTTCTTGGGTCGAGAAACAATGTCTGTAATGAGGGCATATAGAGTTTTTAAATCCAATTCATGGCAACATTCTTTCAAGTTGCATTTCATTCATGAAATACAAAGTTTGCACAGATTTCATTGTTTAATAATTATCTTATCCTTGATTTTTCACAGGGTAATCAGATTATTTTTCTCTACATTTTGCCAGTTTATGTGGGAAAATCATATCTCAGTACAATGCTGAAACATCACATTTAACTACCTTATAAATTGCAGTATGGAATACATGTAATTACCAAGTTGTCAAAGGTTTTTTGTATCTCCATTATTCTTTATGGTGTCAATATAATTTCTATTGATATTTATCCAGTTTGTCATTTTATTTGTGAAAATATCAGCTCTGGGTAAAGTAACAATGTTGCCCATTTAAAAGGGGTTTACAGTGAATAGTTCTATATTCAATTTGTGGCTTCATGTCAATTTGCAGTACAAACCTGAACATTTAAATTTAACAAACTAATACCGTCCTATTTTTTCTTAAAGTTACCCAGTTTTCAGAGATTTTTTCCTTGTGAGGTTTTTTATCTCTGTTTTTCCTCTGGGTGAGTTAAAAATTATTTCCTACAGTTTTTCAGTTGATGTGGGTAAAATGTTATAATTCAGTTCTGGGTCAAATAACAATGTTGCCTTATAAGAAGGCATTTAGAAATTTATACAGTCAATACCTGACTCTATCATGTTGGCATGTAGTTTAATCATGAAATAACACAATTTTGAGAGATTTTTTTCCTTTTGAGGTTTTTTTTTATCTCTGCTGTCCCTTTTGGTGATCTACTATTTTTTTAATTTTCCCAGTTTTTTAGTTCATAGTGGGGGAAATTTTATATTTTGTTCTTGGGTCGAAAAAAAATGTCTGTAATGAGGGTATATAGAGTTTTTAAAGCCAATTCATGGCAACATTCTTTCAAGAAGCATTTCATTCATGAAATACAAAGTTTGCACAGATTTCATTCTTTAATAATTATTTTATCTTTTATCTGTAAGAGGGCATTTAAAAATTTATAGTTAATATGTGACTTCATCATGTCAAGTCGTAGTACAAACCAGAAATTTCACATTTAACTACCTAATAACGTGCTGTTTGAAATAATTTTCAACTTTTCATAGGTTTTTCTTCTTTGAAGTTTTTTTTTATCTTTTTTTTCTTCTGAGTGATCTAATGATGTTAGTACACATATTGTGTTTATTATGTCAAGTTACAATACATCATGAAACAGTTGCACTTGTTGCGCATATTTACCGACCAAAATTTAACATAATATACATGTATTTAGAACAATTTCTGATTTTTATCTTATTAAAAGTGTCTACCAGCTATGGAAGACTTAGCAAGTGATATGTGTGTTTGTGATATTTATTGAGTTTAGTTTGTGGAATGAGTTGTCTTATGAAATTATACCTCTCTTTGGTTAATGAAGACAAACCAATAATGCAAAAAATAATGATTTTGCTTCAGAGGTATGCTTTTCAATGAAAAAAGACCTGAAAATACAAAAAAATGTATCCTCTGTTTGATTTCTCCTTCTTTTCCCTTTCCCCCTCTTTTTCCCCCCTTCTTTCCCCCTCCCTGCAGTCCTTTATGCCCCTTTTCCAAGGGGCTTGATCCACCACCAGCCGATTGGACTGTTTCGTTAATTCCTAACAATTTCTGATA
>JACSZP010033365.1:0-15356 GCA_016161895.1 Pinna nobilis
TACCGCCAGCAGTGCCGAGCACAGGCAAAATTTGTAGCCCTTCACCGGCCCTCGGTGACGTCTCCATATGCGTAAAATATTCTTGAGTGGGACGTTAAACAACAACGCATCGCATCGCACCGCATCAGATATCCTTCAACTGTTAAGGTTACAGGAAAATGGACCCACGGGTAGATGATAGAATTATTTTGATGATGGATTTATCCTAACGCACGTTTTCCCGACTAGGAGAGTTTGTTTATTTATTTTGGATATTGTAGCAAAAACTCTTAAGTTTTAGCCTTGTATTTGACCTGATAATGAGTTGATCAATCAGTATTTCACCAATCCGATCGTTCTACTCAGACAAATTGTTTTCGGATCGTGTATCTAATCAGACCAGTTTCGTTTGATGCAATTGTCTGTTAGAGGAAAGTATACGGATCCTAATCGATAATTGTCATCACATTTATAAGACTAGGTGTTAAAGGTAATTGATAGGCCTTTCGTAACCTAGGCTTTACGTTTTTCAGACGTCAATACAACGAAGGGTTTCTTAATTGTATCATCTTTATTGATGTATTAAAGAAAAATCTGGAATTCTCGAAAGATTCAGAAAGTGTGATAAATGTATACTTTTTTCTTTTTGAAAATTAGATATTACCCCCTTTGGTAATGATCCCTGGGTCGTAAATCCTACAATTCGAATTAAAGCGGAAGTAATTAGACAGAGGCGAGATTCCTCATTATTCAAAACCACAGAGCTCTACATACAAGGTTACGGAGACCCTGCTGAAACAAGTGTTGGCTGGTTAGCTGTTGTGCTGAGAAATGTCACACTCAAGAATCTTTCAGTCTGATGGAGACATAACCAAGGCCGATGAAGGCCAGGAAATTTGCCTTGTGTTTGGAATGACACTTAAAACCTTTGTGCTATGTTGATTCGTCAACATTCCGATGTCTACATCGACTGGAAACCTTTATTTTGTTGTGTGTTCCGAAGGACAAGAAAACGTCAGCCGACTCCGCATCGTAGATTTGAACCCATGACCTCGTGACCGAACACGATAACCATGGAGTCACAACGATTCTTTGTATTAACTATATCTGTTATCTCAACTTCTATCAATAAAACTGGACCAATGACGTCTGCTATTCATTTTACTCTAAAGTATCTCTTGTGATGCTGTGCCATTGGTATACCCATCAGCTAAGCGCTGTAACTATGTTTTTTATTTCAATTTTATTTTGAAAAAAAGCCTTCTCTCTCTTCTTCAAATACGCATTTAAATCTGTCAATGGGTAGTAACTTTTACAAAAATGGCAAATTAAAAACAAATTCTCGAATCGTCTGCTCTTCGGGCCGATAACACAATACAAGTTGCCATTTTACTAGGTCTCTTAACTGAATTATGGACACATTTTGCACGAGACAATGTTGTTGCAATGCACAATTTGAAAATCGATTTTCAAAACAAAATTATATTGACGGTTTATTTACAGAATGAAAAAATCTGTATCAAGTACGGGACGGCTTTAACATGATAAACACTCAATAGAATAACTATCATCCAATTCTGTATAAAATGGCAATAAAGATAATCGACAGTTCAGTATCACACTCCAATAATGATTGCAATGTCGGAGACTACAATGATAGCATAATGTACTTTTCTTCTCCCCTGAGTCCCAACATTATATTAATAGTACATGACCCAGAGTAAACACATGATGTGAAATGTAAATGCAGTAATAATGACAGTTTCCGGATGATGTCTTGTATTATCGACAAATGATAGAGTGGAGCGAAATGATCAGCCGGAAGATATGGGCTTCTGTGATTATTGGTATATGGTGCGAACCACCTGCTGAATAATTTTCAATGAAAAAAAGACAGATGAAGATACCAAAGGGACATTTAAAATTCAAAGAACAAACAACAGACAACGTCACACATAAAACTAAAAATGACATAGAGTAACACGAACCACACATAAAATGGGGGATGGTGTAAAATTAGGAGTTTTGGATTAGTGTAAGCAACTCTTGCACCACACCAATTTCATTTTCATCTTTGTATCGAATCCGAGAAAATTCTGACCCAGTGAAGGTTCTCCTTGGCATACTGTAAATCCAGAAAATTTCGCGGAACTTTATTTTAGATAATCGGTAGCAATGCACTTATTTGCGATACTATATTTTCGCGCATGCGCATGTTATGTTTAATAGTTTTTGTTGTGCGGAGCATGTTAATTTCAAGTCAGTATATCAAGAGAGAATTTTATTTTCGCGAGTAAGTGCTCTCGCGTAATTACTCGAAAATAAAATTCTCGCCAATAAAACCGGATTTACCATGGTATTATGATAAGATCGTGATCCTGGTTAAGTAATGAATTTTAATAGAATGACGAAATGTCGAGAAATATGATGGTCACAACATGATAACAGCTGCGTATACTAAGTGGGATAGGTCATATGTGCACTTAAACAGCTGCGTATACTAAGTGGCATAGGTCATATGTGCACTTATTTTGCCTATGTAAAGCCCACTGCACTGTATAATGCGCATTGAATTAAGTTTTTTATACTCGGCGTTTCTAGATTGTCAGCATACATAAGTGTCGTTTAATAGATTTACTGACTGATTAAAATATTTGTGTATAATTAGTCCATATAGCAATTTGGATATTTTGAACATTGCTTTGATCCAAAAAGAGAATATGCAAATAAAAAGGCAAAGACAACGAACGTTGACCGATCTCATAATTCCTACAAAATTTGCAAAATAAGGAGTTAGGCAAACACGCACCCATGCATACGCCAGAGATTGGATCAGGTTCCTAGGAGGAGTAAGCATCCCCTGATAGTAACCGATTACACATGCAAATAAATAATTTCTGTGTGTGAAAAATATTTTGGACGTTACATTGTATGTTCACATCTCTCTTAGCAAAAAAAAAAAAACGATGCATATAGCCAAATACGACAGACCAAAGAATGACCATATTTTCCCCGGAAATTAATTGCGCGATCCACGGGTAGTATATTGATAATTGCTGTAGTTTTTTTTTTCGTGTCGAGCCATTTGAAAGACTTAACACCAGTCCAAGAGAAAAACAATATACCTTCCAATAAAATGACCGAAGGTCTTATTTTCTTAGCTGAAAGCTGATGAAATTCTTCCTTGAAACAGTTAGAAATTCAACTCGAACTAATCAAGAGGTAACTACGTAACAACGTAAGTCAGAATGCATCAGGGAAAAAACGTGAGTTATGAAATGATCAATCCGAAAATGTTCAGTTGAGATAAATATCAAAACTGTTCGTGACGACATGGATTTTTCCACCATATCACGCAAGACGTATTGTTTAAAAATCTTAAATCTGAGTCGTAGTTAAACTAGATTAATAGAGAATAAGACACATCAAAGAAGTCCTAACCAAATTTATAAATGTCAGTATAACTTTGGAGTCGAACGTTAGATCAGAATTATATGTATTAAAGATTTTATTGGGAGGAAGGCTTGGCATTTCTCTATGGCATTGCCCGCCGCTAGACCTAGATTTCGAAGATACCAGTCTCTGCATAGGCGTCTGGCTTTCACTGTCGTACTTCGATGAGACACTTAAAACCTAGGTCGTGTGTCACAATTGGTGTCGGAGAGTTCAAAATTCCTCACCCTTAAACGACTCTAAGTGTCGGGTTTAGACCAAGATGAGTATAGTCCTTCGCCGGCATTACTATATTCATTTAAAACTCGACCAAGCGAAGAAGTGAATCGTTCAAGAAACCCCTGTAAATCTAGAGGTGGGATCAGGTGCCGTAGAAGATCTCTTCTCTGATAAGACAATCATTTCGTAAAGAAATCACCCTCAAGAGATTATGCCCGCGAAGAGTCTTCTTTGAAACCATCGGCAATCTTTGTTCAAGCAGGTTGAAAAGTTCAGTTCGCACAGATTGAAGTTGGCGTTTAATCAAGTCTTTTTTCGCTTTTGCCTTTTCTCATGGCATAACCCGATTATGAATAAAACGTAAGCTCTTAGCTGAAATCGATAAAATTCCAATTTTATCGTCCATTTTATTCCTTTCTCAAATCAAGCCGTTTTGTCTAATTTGCAAATTCCGATTTTTCGTCACTTTGTCGTTTTCCAGAAGTCGGAAATGAAATTAAACCAATGGAACTTCTAAATTAGATTTGAGAAAAAACCTCCTAATCAACAGAAGGTCTTCCGTACCTACCAAGAATGATGCTCTCCTTGGCTTACTTTTCTCTTCAACCTGTTCAATTTTTTAAAATAGAATAAAAAACAAGAGGCTTGAATTGGCCTATATCCCTCACCTAGGCAGCGTGACATAAGAAGAGATCGAAGACATTAGCTGAAAATATACAACAATGACAAAATCAAAATTAAAAAAAAAACAAAAATACACAACAATTTGAATTTCGAGTGAAAAAAATCTCTAAGAATCAACTGTATTTTCGAGAATAGATGCCCACTGAGGCCAACTTGTCCCGTTGTGCTACCGCTCCTATGCTGATTTGGTTAAAACAGCACAAATTTGGTTATATGCTTTCTGTAAAATTTCGTACAATTCCCTGAAGCTGTTTTGAAGTCTTAGCTTACAGTGAAAAAGACACAATTCGTCATTTTTGAAAGACAACATTTCAAAGCCTTAATCTAGTTAAAACCAAACTGGAGAAATTGATGTGTTAAAATTTGTTGAAATGTCCTTAGAGGATAAAGAAAAAACATTAAAAAGTGATTTTCGAATGGAACCAAAGAAGAAAACACTTTACACAGCCTGCTAGAGCACTCTGATATATTTAGTTTTTCATTCTATGAAACTGCGTTGGAAGTATTTCAAAGGAACCTGTCCTCCTGTACAAGTTTACCCCATCCTCCCCCAGCCCACGGACGGATCCAGCCGAAAAACGATGACGTTTTTTTTTTGAGATCATGAGTCCTTTAACCCTACACGGTTTGCTCGAAATCCCACCAGTGGTTTTGAAGAAGTTTCGAAAATATGAAAAGTTTACGGATGACGGGCGGTGCGCCTAGCAACCAATCGTATATCCAAAAATGTTTATTTTGTATCTGAGTAGAAATTTCATCATAAAGACACTGGCAATATACAGAGAAACTTTCATCTGAGGCGGAATAATTTGTCATTTCGGACGTACAAGTAAGATGCATTGATAAAGTTTCGTCAAATAGACCCAAGTGCAATTCAATATTGACGCACAAATATTTATATTATTCTGAACGATTAATCATTCTTGGTTCTTGATGACTTCTATTTTCCTTGAATCAATGACTGTTTTCTACCAAAGAGGAAGGCGTGCAAGTGATATGAACATTAAGACTAAGAACTGTCTATACGGAAACATAAATATGCCATCGTTCTTTACCTAATTGTACCGGGGTCTTTAATCAAATATACTTAAAGTCAAATTTTCACATTTAATATGTTGAGGAAATGCGCCATGATTTGATATTCAAAATAACAAATCCAATTTGCGTCAGAGATAAAAATTCTGACATGCCAGAAAAAAAAGACTAACACAACGAGACATTTTTCTCAGATGAAAAATACTCGAGTTAAAACAATTTTAAGACTTAAGCTTTAATTTTCTGTAGTCTAACATATCCTTACAGTCAACATGCCGATGCCCGATGGGTTTTTTTAATACTGGACACCATAAGGTGTCAAATTTCATTTTGAAAAGAATCGAGCAAATATATCGCAAACAATTATGATATAATTGGACATAAAGCATTGGCGGATATTTATCAGACATACACCATGAAATTCTGCAGGGTATTTCTAGAAATTTACATCAATTCAAAATTGCTCATTTTCTGAAATGTACAATTGTGTAATGATCAAGCCGATAGACAACCCATGTGCGTGTATCTTCTTTCATAATTTGAAATTCAAGCTCCAAGTCATTTTCATTGTTAAATGGATATTGACCAAGTCTTCCATTCGTTATTTGGCTGAAGAGATGTCACCAATACTTTGATGGGCGGCGAAGTTTAGTCTACGCTCGGCTCTCATGGCCATTAAACAGTGAGGGTTTTTTAGCATGTTCATATCTACGAGGCCTCAATTTTTTCTGTATGCATTAAAAACTAATCGAATCTAAGTGATAAAAAGTAAAATGCACCAAACAGTGATCGATCTCATAATTCCTACAAAAATTTGCAAAATAAAGAGTTAAGCAAACACGAATCCCTGGATACGACAGAGGTGGGATCAGGTGCCTAGGAGGGGTAAACATCCCCTGTTGACCGGTCACGCCCGCCCCCTATATCTTGATCAGGTAAACGGAGTAATCCGTAGTCAAAATCAGTGTGTAAAGAACGGTCCAGCAACCGTTATGAAACATGTCAGACAGCATTCGACTCAATGACAGGCCGCATCGGCAAACCAGATCATTGTACCGACCGTAGAATTTACGAAAAGCTGACTTTATCCGAGGCTGTTGGAACCCCTGTAACATCAACCTGTTTGTTAGTAACCTACCTCGGTTTAAAAACAGGGCATACCCTGAACAAGCTCTGGCGTATCGAATCAGTTGAGAGACATAAACTCCATATGCAGGTGAGGATACAGTATTGCTTCATAAATATGGGAAGTTGACAATGATGAAACTGATGCCATCCCGGGCATCACAAAGTTGATTGGTCAGTTTTCTGTTTAGGTCTATTTTCATTAAAATATCCAAGTACAAAGCAGGCGTAGAAGACTCTGTAGTGTCTTTTATCTCGAGTTCACTGGGTTATATCGAATCGACATATGAATGAAAATGATTGTTGTTGACAGATTATACGTCGTCGATATGTCTAAATGTAGGTTGAATGTAACAGTAAGATACTTTTTCTTCTTACGTAAAAGCTTTTGAATAAAGGCTGCCTCATAAAAATACAAAAAGGTCAGCTAAAAGAGGAGCATAATTCGTTCCCATGGGAATTCCAATAGACTGATAGAAGACCCGGTCACCAAATGCAAAGACCACGAAAATATTGTTCATGTGAAACTCTAGCATCTTTTAATATCAACCTCAGAGTACTTTTGCGTAGAATCAGAGTCGTGTTTAACAAAGTAATTTTTTGAATGACCGATCACCAAATATGAATATTTACTATTGCCATTTTTGTTCATTTAGCAATGTCGATTATGCCATAAAGTCTAGTCTTTAACTTATTGTGAAGGATGGTAGTATAAAGTGTTGAAAAGTCATACGTTTTGATGCTGTTTATTTTGGAAAATTGTTGTGACTTTAAATTTCCTAAAATTTCTTTAGAATTTATGAGAATCCACATCTGATTCACACCACTTCTGGCATATGTTGTGGCACAAAACTTTGAAGTTGCTCCTTCACAACTGTTAATATTTTCGTGAGGACTAAGGATAAGGGCTTTGTAGAACATTTACTGGATCCAGCAATACATCTTTGTTTGAAAGGGTCTATGTGAAGTTAAGGAATCCAGTATAGGTACGGTAACTCGTATTCATTTGTCACATTGACTGGAAGATTAAATGTATTTAAGACTGAAACATTATTTAGTGATTAGATGTTGTTGTTGTTTATTTGCTTTTTTTTTCTTTTTTTAAATTTTTTTTTTGGGGGGGGGTAGTTTTGTTTTGTTTGACAGTCGAACAATATTATTGTTGTTCGATATTTCTTAAACATTAGCCTTTGATCTGTCCATATATTTATGTTGCTCAGGTGAGCGATATAGGCCCGTTTTCTGTCCGTTGATTATTCTTCTCCTTCCTCTTCCTATTTTAAACGTACACGTATTCTTCACTACAAAAATACCGTTTAAAGAGGTATTTAAGCAAGAGAAAACCACTAAAATATGTTATCTGATTAACGTGCTCATTATTGCTTGAATACAAGCTTGTCTATATAAATACAATGTTGCTATTCGTGGGCAAACTAATTTTTGCTGTACAAACCTGCTTTTTTTCTTTTACAGCAATAAAATCTCAATCTTTTGGAGTGTTTTCTTATGTTGAAGCTAATTAATATTTATCCCCTTGAACACATATACCGAATGTTTAATAAGGTTTTCTCACTGCGCTCCTCGTGTTTCTGATACAAAAGTTTGTTGTTAAAATAATTAGAAACTGATTAAGCTACAACAGGAAATGTTTGTCAGAATTAATATCGTTCCCAGGCTGAAAATCTTCAGACTTTAAAATTGATGTGAGGAAAAGTAGGACACTTGTAGGTGTATGATTACCGGGCTATATTGTATAAGACTTTCAATAATTCTTGATATCATCCTTTGTTCTATTTCTGTTATTGTTAAAACGGGGTAGTCAAAGATACAACAGTTGCATCTGAAATCATAAAATGATCATTAATCATACTACAGAAAAAAGCATGTTGTTATGAGTGTACCAATCAACAACTCTTTCTTTTATTGTCTTATTGTCTCATGAACCTTTTTGTTTTTCTTTTATTCATGTCCTCGTCCTTTTATTTATTTTTCCCCCTTTTTTCTAAATTCACTGGAAACGAATGCGCGGAATAAAGTCATTTTAGAATCATTAAGTCTCGGAACAGAGAATAACTATATGCCGAGTTTCGAGTTTACCCGGAAGACCGTTACACTCCGTACCTAGGAGCACCGCGAGTAATTTGTTCAATACATACAATTCCGATGTACGTGTGGAACGCAATGATACGCCATTCTGTGATGTCTTTGAAATTAAATTTTACATGGAACGAAAATCAAACAGATTTTTCATTAGTCCATCGTGTATTTAATGAAGAACCTTCTTTGTTTTATGGGGAAATGATAAATCATTAATGTAGTCTATCCAAAACCCGGAAGTTATATTGTGGAACAATTGAAAAAATTGCTTGTGCAGGTATATTCTAGTTGTGAAACAAAAACGGTGTACCGAAAAAAAAACTCGAGACTTGGCTTTTCTGTCTACAGCTCCCAACAACAATTAGTCATTCCCGCGTGCATCATTTAACCACTTCAGAAAACAGTATAGTCAGTGCCCTCTTATATTTATGTCCTACCTAGCACATAAAACGTAAATTACCAAACAACTTAGAAACGAAATTAACTTGTCGGAAATCTATAATGCCAACTGGAAAAGGAGTAACACTTCAAATTTGTGTTAGGTTTTAAGAACATTTTCACAAGTTTGAAACTTCTATGTGTTCGTCCACGTTGTAAATTATACTCATTTCTTTCTTTAAAACGAATTTAAAGCTATGGTATGATCAATGGAAACAAGGACGTTCTGTATGTTTATAGTTTTCTAAGATTTTCTCTTCTCTCGAGCTCGGTTCTTTCAATTACTGGAGCTGCAGTGGCTCTAACGATAACGTGTTCTGATAGCGAGGTCATGGGTTCGAACACGCACGGTAATACAGTGGGCTTTTCCTAATTTTAGGATGAGACAATAAAAAACCGAGGTCCCGTTTCACAGTAGGTGTCTGCGTATTCAAGAATCTTCATTGCTCAATGGCCATAGGTGCTAAGCATTGTCCAAATTTGCCACCCTTCACCGCTATACAATAGATGACGTCTCCATGTACACGAAATAATTGGGGCGTTAAATAACAGTACAACAAAACAACTCCCTGTGCCAATAGAAATGTACTGCCTCAGGTCTTTCCAAATGTCCTTCGCCATTTTAATTCCATCTTGCTTTTGCAAAAAGTTTATTTTTACTGATTTGCCGGGTCCTAATTAGCCTTCACTCTCACTGTCTACCAGTTAGTACTAGCCAATTGTTCTGCGCCGTTTTATTCTTGGTCATGCTCTCTTCTTATTGTTCAGTGACCCGTGAATGCATTCTATTTTTATAATTTTCTGACCTTTTCTTAAAACTTAACTTACCCATTTTCATATTGTCGTCCGTTTGTTCTGTGATATGTCCAGAATCATCTTCAATTTGACTTTAAGATTTGAAAACGAGCCACGATCTTATCAAGATCGTATTATGAATATCATTCGGCATCAAGCTATCGTTATATATTTATTGACCATTTTTGGATATGTATCGCGGAAGTGAATGCTTTTTTAAATAACAAGTAACTACGAAGTAAATTACACTGTATTCAGAAATTGTACAGGTATTTAAAAAAAAGATGTTTGCCGAAGGGATGAAATTTGTTGTTAATACATCACACGGTATTGTTACACTTCACATGACAGACGTTGATGATAAAAATGAGTTTTAAGCGATCGATTTTAGTCATTGTCATACGAGACAAGCATAGATTCTGCCATAATATCGCCGTTTATATGATTTAATCTAAATAACGTCCCTAAAATAACTCGGTAATAGAGTGGAAACAAGCTTGCGAGACCACCCCTAATTATGTCATGCAAATGTGGTATATTAATACAGGTGGTTTCTCATGACAAGTATGATTTATAAGATTTGTCAACAAAATGCTTTCTAATAGATGGTATCTGCTGAAAGGGGACTCTCAAAACAGGTTCCACTGCATGTGTGTGTGTGTGTGTGTGTGTGTGTGTGTGTGTGTGTGTGTGTCACTCTCAGTAAACTTGAACGATATTGTTTTACAAACATACGTGTGTTACTTTGAAAAGAACAAAAAGCCGAATACTGGCCATCGGGAAAATGTGCTAATATAGTCAATGCACATATACTGTCATCTATATCAAAATTTACGACATATGCAATAAAACGTCCTCTTTACTTCGCGACGGGTGTCGCGCGTGGAGCAGGAGCTGCTTACCCTTCCGGGGCACCTGAACTCACCCCCGGGTTTTTAGTGGGGTTCGTGTTACTCTATTTCAGTTTTAAGTGTAACTGTGTGTATTACTGTTTAAAGTGTTGTTTTTGTGTGTGTGTGTTTTTGCCACGGTGTTGTCTGTCACTGATAATTTGAATACTGAATGCCCCTATATATCTTCTACCTACCATCTTTTTATATCTTATATAAGATTCTCAAAATAGCGATCACATTTTAAGTATATGTCTTTCGTGAATAATATTCAACCATTTTTTTTCCTGCTAATCGCACATTTTAAGAAAAGCATTGACTGACATTAACCGATTTTTAGTGAGCCCACGGTTTCCTGACCAACTTTAGAGTATCTAAGATAAAGAATATCATTGTCATAGATGATCAAGATGAGTCATATCACTTCTGTACTCATAAATATCGATGACATCAGCCGATTGGGGATGCGATTGACACTATTATCATGTCAACACTTTATAAATAACCCTGTTCTACAAAGTTTAATCAATTGAACCCTGAAACCTCAATATGAACTTCTCTAATCAATGAAAAGGACCTGCTTAAACGCGACAACAAGGGAATGTGTTAAATCTATCTGCTTAAGCTTAAGCTTATGGATGTTTTCTCTCCATTGAATTCCAATATATAATTCTCAGAAAGTTTGACGTGTATAACCCAAACCAGTTGCCTGTTTCTTTGTGTTTCTCTACGCAAGAAAGATAATTCTTGTAGTCATTTGGTTGCGACTTCTCAAACATGTACAGCTACAACTACGCCCAAGGTCTTAGCAGACTAGCCCGGATATATTGAAACCGACGGAAAATTAATTTTTCTTTCGAATTAACAGGGTTTTTCGAAATAACAGAGTTAAGTTACTAATAATAAATTGAAATCGTTTCAAATAAACCGGGATTTCAATATATCAGGATTCAATATAAGTAGGTATAGATATAGATATTCAGATAAATGCTTATATATTCATCTGTACATGTCACTCTTTTATTTACATCTGGTATTATATGGCAAAATGATACAAATTACGAAAATAAAAAGACAAAATAGCCTTTGATTCCCTCTAACTCGTACATATAAATACATATAGCCTGCAATTAAATCAATATATGGTCTACCTACCCGACACCTAGTCATCATTATTTAATCAGCTGTCGTTTGTTGTGATGTTTATTGCAGATTTTATTATTCATAAACGTTATCATTAACGAGAGCTCGCTCTTTTGTTGCTTTTGATAAAACCTTAATGTACTTACGATGCATTCGATCCTTGATGAAGATTTTCGTATATCTAGACAATCCCCTTCAACTTAAGTACTAAACCTTTAGCCGTACAAGTATTGTTTGTATTTTACACATGTAGTTAGATCTTCTATATATCATTGATTTATGCACTGGCATTAATACATTTATGCAAGGAAGAAAAAAATGTAAAAATGTTGCAAATATTGTGCTAGCCAATTTTTGTCATGAGCTACTTTATACATTTGTAGACTCGTGATAGGATAACAAGTACTTTTATTGAACTAGAGGACCAGGGTCCTCCGTGACCAAGTGGTTAGCGTGTTTGACTTCGCATCGAAGGGTCCGGGGTTAGAATCCACGCGGCACCACTCCGCGGTTGGCCGTCCCTGTCTTTAGGATGAGACAGTAAAAACCAAGGTAATGTGTCACAGTAGGTATTGCCACTTTAAAGAACCCTCCCTGCTCTACGGCCATAAGTGCCGATTATAGTCTCCATATAAGTGAAATATTCTTGAGTTGGACGTTAAACAACAATTCAACAACAACAACTAGAGGACCAAACTATTGCCCTAGGCCTGAAGACCAAGTGTAATCCAAGAGGTTAATATAGCAAGAACAGACCAAGCACTCTGCCTAAAAACGATTTTTTTTACTTTATTTTGGCAATCTCTTCTATGAAATTGAATCGTTCTAGGAATTTATAGCGGAAATTAACGAATAACGACCTAGAAAGGGAAGAAGTTCCGCTCCCTGTAGTTAAATTTGGATTCATAATATATATAAGAGAATGCACTGCGTACAAAAGTATTGATGCACAGACCTAAAATAGAGATTTCACTTTTTTCTCTCTTTCTTTCTTTTTTTCTTTTCTTTTTTATTTAGGGTGTCAATTGATGCATCTCAAACAGAAAAGTCATAGAAAACAAAACATCGTCATAGAAAGAAAGCATCATGCAATTCTATTAGAACAACAATGTGATTTATCAGAATACTTTGCCTCTTTTGTTTTAATGTTGACACTTTATAAAATACACAAAACTTTAAATGTTCGAAAAGAGTCTTAAAACTTGGAATCTGGCTATGTTCCATAAATTGAAGGCAAATCAAAAAACCGTTTCTAGACCTTTCTGTGTGGGGTACCTCAGTTGATATCTGAATGGAACAGTGAATTATTAGTAGACTTTTTTCAAATAAGAAACTTCCATAGATTGTATAAGACCAAATTAGCGAAGCAAACTATTCTAAAGCACTTACCTGAAAAGCTTCAAAGGGACAATTTTACGCCATGACGCACATGGTGACTGTTTCCAGATAGTATAACATGCATTCAACAATCACTTCTTATGTTTAAAAGAAAGCTGTAGAACAGGGGGATGAGAGTGAGCCCAGCTTGAAGCTGTTTAATTCTTCGCGCTGTTACTCGATAAATGACCGATTTGATAGGATTTTGCGGTATTGATGTAATAGTTGATACTTCGTGTTTTTGGACTGCTGTTAACAGATGCCCTGAATGCACATGGTTTTATCAACACGTGTTGGTATAAGTTTGGTATTGGGATAACACAGTAATCTATGAGAAAGTAAACCGACATGAACTTTCTTGAATTAAACGAAAATCAGGCAGATTTTGTACAGAGAGAGAGGTTAAGTTTATGTATATATACATGTCTGTGTGTTAAGTTTAACTGTTTCCGTAATGAAGTTTCCCGTTTTCTCGTTTATGACCATTACCGATTGTGACTTATTCCCGTATTCGACGATGTGTGACACGGCGTGTCATCATGGCCTGGTTGATCAAACGGTTAATCTGTAAAAACATGATGAGGGATTTGTTCCCCCTGCCACATACCTAGTCCTGATCCCCTCTTTTCTCGTTTATGACCATCACCGATTGTGACTTATTTTTGTATTCGAAATTGTGTGACACGACGGGTGCATGGAGCAGGAGTTGCTTACCCTTCCGGAGCACCTGAACTCACCCCCAGTTTTAGTGGGATTCGTGTTACACTATTTTAGTTATAAGTGTATTTGTGTATTTCTGTTTGTAATTTTGTCTCCTTTTTGTTTTGGCCATGAAATTGTCTTTCGTTGACTTATTCTATTTGGAATCCCCTTGGTATCTTCTATTTCACCCATTTTAAGAAATTAAGAATTTTTAAGAACCCCCCCCCCTCTTATTTGTTTATGATAGTTTGCACTTCAACGACATTGATGACGTTAAACAACAATGCTACCAACCAAGCGACATAGATCTAGTTGTTCAGTACAAAAAACCATGTTGAAGTAAAACACACAGTAAAACATTAGGGTTTTATCAGAGGGACGTTGTATTTTGTTTTTCATTTCATCAAATAAATGACTCAAAATAAACGAAGCACGATTTATCGATCGATTTATCGAAATTTCAAATTCAGTACTTTTCTCAATAAACGAAGAGTATCAATTTAAAGAGTCCAATATATTGTCACTTTCTATTCACTTAAATAGAGAACAATATACATGTACATTGAACTAACTTATAATCAACCTTGATATATTGAAATCACGTTTAAGTTGAAATGATTCTAATTCCACGACTTAATTACATGTATTTTATTACTAATTGAAATCAGTTATTTTGAAAATCCTATTCATTTAAAAGTAAAATTAATTTACCTTCGATTGGAGATATTCGAGTACGATTGTATGTCGACACTTGATCGATCATTTCTATGTTAATATACATATGTGTATCTAATTTCTCGTACTCAAATATTGGTGGACAATAAGTATTTTGTTAGCCCCTCCTGTCTGTTTGTCTGTGCAAAACTTTGACCATGTTTTTTCTGTGAATTTTAGCACCATAATGGAAAGTGATTCACCCAGTTCCAAATGTTGTTTGCCATTGACCTTGATATATTTTAACTAGGTCGACTTGAATGTCAAACCAACTATTTTAGAATAGAAGATGTAACTTATTCTCAGACTCCTGAGGTGTAGCATTCATGACATCATACATTAAACTCCGTTTTACAAAGAATGATTTACATTCGAATCATAAGACAGGCAAAACTGATGGCTTGTGTCACAATAAGTGTCGTCACTAAAATTAATCCTCACTACTCAACGACCATAAGGGACAAACATAGGCCAAATGTGTCGCCCTTCACCGCAATATGGTGATGTCTCCATCAACTTGAAAGGTTTTAGTGGGTCGTTAGTCAACAATACAACCCAACACCCAGCCATTATTTATATGGAATACATTTGCTAAAATGTCATAACTTTACTCCTTAAATTCGACTGTTATTTCAAATAGGACTGGTTGATTAATATGGTAAATCTGTAAATAACAGATGAGAGATATGCCCCCCTTGTCGCATA
>JACSZP010033366.1:0-11245 GCA_016161895.1 Pinna nobilis
GCAGGGAGGGTTCTTTAACGTGCCAACACCTCCTATGACACAGGACCTCGGTTTTTACTGTCTCAGCCGAAAGATGGGGACAGCCAGCCGAGGAGTGGCGCTACGCAGCTTGAACCTGGATCTTTCAATTCGCAGTTGAACATGCTAACCACTCGGCGATGGAGACTTTACTTTCAATGTTATGTAAATAGTGGCATCAACACATCGATGAAGTTTTTAACAAATTGTTTAACTATGCTACAGGTTTTACTCCATACAGAGGATGATCTTAGATTTCAACCATAAAAAAGACTAATAATACATCACCCTGAAGTATATATGCAATTTGAGCAAACTTCAAAGACAAATACTGGTATACAGGGTCCTTAAAAAACCTCTTATGATAAAAAAAACTACAGAAATGAGGTATCTCCTACGAGAAAATGAATGATACATCTAAGATCAGTAAATGAGAAATAATGTAATTATTTGAGAAGGAAAATTCATAAAGAAGATGAAGGAATGGGTGAAAAAATTCTTAATACAGTAGAGTCAGTTTATAACAAATCAGCTTAAAGTAAATTCAGTGCTATAAAGAAGAGGAATAAAGTATCCGAAAATAAATTGCCTTTTATCTATTTATGTAGTAAATTTCAATGCTTAAAACGAAGGATGCCTATAACAAAGTCAAAAGTCAATCCACCTTGAACTCCGTTATAGACCAACTCCACTGTATCATTTTTGAATGAAAGATTAATGAACTAGTAATTAATATGGACTTATTTGTGTGAGAATTTAATTTTTGTGTATTTATATGAGAGCACTTACTCATACAGTTCTCCCTAAATATACTAACCTAACATTAACATGTACCGTACAACATATAGCATTAGCTTAACATACACACATACAAAAACACATCATTGCAAATAATTGCATAACAACTGATTTGCCAAAATTGACAAATTTCTTGATTTACAGTATACTTTGGCTAACAATCATAATGATTCATTGATAACTTACATGGACTTCTTTGGACAACGGACTCAAAGTAGCAGGGATAGATGTAGCCTTTTCCATCCCCAGGAGACAATATCACATTGTTGGCTGAACGGAAAAATTTGATTCCATCTGAAAAACAAAGAAATATTAAAACCTGATTTAACTATATAACATTAGTCAAAAAGCAAACGGGTCATAGAAATGATTAGTAAGAATTTCACCTATTATCTTATTGTACCATACTGTCATTACCTGTGCTGCTTGTTATCAATCTCAACGATGCCAAATTGCCAAAATAACCAAGACAACCCTACATTAATATTTTCTGTAAAATGGTCAATAAAACTTGTCAACTCCTCCACTTAGTCTCCACAATTCATGTTTTATAATTTGTAAAACAAAATGTGTTTGTGAAACACTGATGCCTCCAGGGCATTGCAACAAACCAATAATTGACCATTGGTTACAATTAACAACAAATCTGTTATTAAGATACAAACAGAAAGGTCTTGTCACAAGAAATACAAATGTGAAATATGAAAGCTCTATCACTTACCAATCAGAAGTTACGGCCAATGTTAAACTTTTCAGACAAGCAGACTAACAGACAAGCTAAAATCAATATGCCCCTTTAAAACTTTGTTTTTGAAGGCATAATAAAGTCTTGAAATAGGATCTGTTTACAAATCTCACCTTTGAGAGCCTTGTCGATGTCAATTCTGATAATGACCTGGCATGAAGTTCTCATACCTGAAAGGAAACAATCAGCTCTATAGTAAAAACCTAAAATGATGTTTTAATATCTAAATCACCCCTGAAATCATTTGTGTAGTTTCTTAATAACCTGGACCCAGTTACACAATACTTTAACTTGTGATTAAAATTAAAGTTCTATGAACTTACTGATGGTTAAATTTGTGGTTATGGTAACCCTAAAATAAAAATTCTATTTATTAGTTCACTCATAACTGAATAACTATAATTTTTTGAGATAGCATTAAACCTTAATGTTAGCAGATTGCAAGCTAAAATTTTAACTTCTAGTTAGTGGCTAACTACAAGTTAATTCAACAATGCATGTGCAACTGGGTCCTGTCTTCAAGTAACCTTAATTCAAATAATGAAAAAGGCAGAGGAGAAGTAAATGGTAAAAAGGTGTCCTTGAGACGATAGATAAAGCCCAAGGTCACCTGTAATTGCTAGCACATTAAAGACCCCTCACAACTTATTTGCTCTGAATATCGAACAAAATTTTAATTCCTTCACAGGCGTTTGATGATGTTTCCCTTGGTGTGAAAGATTCTTGAAATGGACATTAATCAACTACAAGAAATAAAATCAGAAAAGTAATTAACATATTTTGAATAATTAAAAATATTTCTACACTAACACTTCATCAAAGGCTACAACTGCATCAAGATTATCTTAGATTTTCAATAAAACCCAGTCATATTCAACCCAAGTTATTGTTTGGAAACCTATGCAGTACAACCTACCTTAGTGACCCACTGAATTAAAGGACTACCTGTCTTTTGAGACAAAAATGTATGGTTCCCAAAATGGCTATTTCCTTAATGAATCACCTAAATTAAAAAGACCAACTGTATGTATGTGACTCTTTTTTCTCCTTTCCATGGATGGTCTCATAAAACATGTTAGACTGCATATTATGGCTTTGTTTTACCTGATATATGAAGAGATAATTCATAATAGAACTTACCACTGATTACTCCTCCTTCACCCGGTTCTCCAGCAGCAAAGTGTATGTGATTTCTTCCCATCCTGTTCAAGCCCTGGTTGTTAAGAAAGACAATCATTGAAAAAACAGCTCAAAAGGAGATCATTCAGAACAACCATGTCTTCTGTAAATTTTCTCAAACCACCTCTTATATATGAAGAGCTCTTTTCCAAAACACGATAAATCCATTTCTATTTTTTTTTTCAGAAAATAAAACAAATTTTGACCGAAACCGTGATGTCTTTTATCGTGAGTTGCAATGAACATATGATTTTGAGTGCAGATTACCAGCAGATGTATCATGATTTGGGAAATATAATCGGAAAATTACTTTACTGGCTAGCGTTATAGCAGGGGAAACTGCCATTTTTTAATATGGCGTTTATCGCATTTTGGAAAAGAGCTCTTCATATGTACAAGGCATGGTGAGATATGAAATTTCCTATTACCAAGGGGCATAACTCTGTCAAAACATATTCAACCACTAGCTTGTTGTTTAACGTCCCACTCAAGAATATTTCACTCATATGGAGACGTCACCGTGTGCCGGTGAAGGGCGACAAATTTTGCATATGCTCGTCACTTATGGCCGTAGAGCAGGGAGGGTTCTTTAACGTGCCAACACCTACTGTGACACGGGACCTCGGTTTTTACTGTCTCAACCACTAGCAAACATAAACTTGACTTGCATGCTCTCATGCCAGGTCTACTGGTATACGCAAAAATTTAATTCAAAATGTCAAATAAAAAACAACTGAATTTATATGAACATTTGCATTTTTGCTAGTCTGATCAGGAACACCTGGTGTTTTCAATCCACATCAACATTTTACTGAGCTCCTAGGGTTTCTGTGATAAATTTAAACATTTGCCTTTCCTGTGTCAGATCTGGAAATTTTTGACATTTTACTGCACTGAACATTTTCGACAGGTGGGGTATGCCAACAGGGGGCACTGACTCCTCCTGAACACCTGGTCCCATTCCATTAGGGATTTACAATTGTTTTCCACATTGAGACCCTCCTGGACACCAGGTCCCATACCATTAGGGATTTACAATTGTTTTCCACATTGAGACCCTCCTGGACACCAGGTCCCATTCCATTAGGGATTTACAATTGTTTTCCACATTGAGACCCTCCTGGACACCAGGTCCCATTCCATTAGGGATTTACAATTGTTTTCCACATTGAGACCTATCATTCCCTACTTTTCAAATTTATAGGACTTAGATTTTCAAATATTCTTTGGTACTGCTTCAATTTTATTCAACAACAGAAGGATGGTAACACTACATTGATAACAACAGTTCTAAATTAGGTGAAACAGTTCAGTGTGATGGAAATAATCTTGGAAAAATAGACAACCCAGTTATATAGATTTTTTTTCAGTTAACCATCCAGTTGACACTTTTAACAGTATAAACTATGCAATAAAGAAGTATCAAGTATGCAATAAAAGTTATATACAGAAATTATTAAGTACAGCTAGAAATCCGTATCATTTAAGTTCCAGTCAATGATGATTTAGTATATAACTATGGTGGTACCAAGCTGATGCAAGATGCTTAAGTTTTGACTTATGCTGCAAGGGAGTTGTTTATTGGGTGCATTGAGACATAGCATAGCTTCCAAGCCAATCAGTGACACAGAACCTTGATTTTACAAACTTGTCTAGATGGCAGGCAGTGGCTAAGACAACAATATCTGTGGGCCGCCGTGGGTCAGTGATTAGTATGATCACCTTCTGAAGGTGAGGTCATGGGTTCTAATCAACACCATGCCACAGCTTTTGTCTGGGCTGTAGTCACACACTGTCAATCTTTTCTGCTACAGTTTGCAACAGTTGCACAATATTGCTGATATTTGGACCTATATAAAGGACTCTATTCTCTGCAGTTGTGCCAGTCTTTAAAAGTTTAGGACAGTCTTTACTTACTACCTCATATCAAGGTCAAGTAAGCTGTCACTATGCTTGGATTACAAACCCCTCTTGATAACCAAGAGATTATAGTAACACTACCCTGCCAGGAAGTCCTGACCAAATCTTCACTAGCCAAGGGTTTACGATTCGCTCCTCTCCAACCCTTGGCAGATTTAGTGTGATTTTCGTGACATCAGATTGTTAGATTTGATAGAACACAGTGAAAGTCCCTGCATCCAATCAAAAAGCGTTTTTAGGTTCAACCACATGCAAGAAAAAGGAGTGTGTAAAGAGCTAGTCTTTACCTTTGGTTTTTCTATAGGCTGACACTTGTAGGTCAAAGACTTGTGGCTCTCCACTCTCGTGACTATGAAAACATCATTACCATTTACAACCGCTGTACAGTCTAACCTGCCTAAGCGACCCACTGAATTTAAGGAAAACCTGTCTTATGTGACCTTAAAGTATGGTTCCCCAAATAGTTTTTTTCCTATATAAATCACCTGGATTAAGAGACCACCTGTCATATGTGACCCTATTTGCTCCTTCCCTTGGGCGGTCTCTTAAAACAGGTTAGACTGTAATTGCCTTGTGCTGGTTGTCTGTAAGCTTGCCAATTTCAAAAGCTTTGCATATATTTTGGAATTCACTAGGCAGCTTTATATACGGTAGCCAAACTATGCTTGAAACACGCATTCTGATTGGCTAACAAAGATATTATGCAAAAGAGTGCAATTTCATTTATGCTAGAGGGCGCTTCACGAACAATACAAAAATTGTACCAAATCTGACAATGGCTGTAGAGGAGAGAAGAGTCCTTGACTAGCAAAGATGTCATGACCAATGCTTAAGTACAAACTAAGTTAGACTTCAACTTGACTTTTCAGTACAAACCTCGTTCTTTATGATTTCCCATGAGCTCATATAAGTACCATGTATGACAGTGGGAGCCTCATTTGCATTGGTGATAGGAGTCAACTCAAGTCCTTGAACCTGTAGATGAAAATCATTAATTACAAAATTAGTTTGATTATCAATAAATATGTGGTTTCATTAAAAGTGGAAATCTTTCTTAAAATGGTTAATGAAAGAGATAGTAAAAATTCACTAGCTTATGGTCACAAGTGATTTTAAATTTATGTTTTCTTTGTTAAAAAAAGAGCCTTTGGATTTCAGCTTATTTTAAGGTGTAAATGGTAATCCAGTAAATACAGTTCTTCAAACTCTCGATCAATTGTCTTAGAGAAGCCTCAAAGGTGGTTGATATAATGTTGTTTAACATTCCACTCAACAATCTGTCACATATATAAAGATCAAAGTTTGAACTTTATTTATTTTACAACTATTAAGAAACAAGTTCAAATAACTTATATTAATGTCTCTCGTTGGCTCTGGTGTCGGCATGTTGGGGTCCTTACTGTGGGAGGAAACCTGAGTACCCGGAGAAAACCCATGTGTCCGCGCTGCCGCGTCACATTGGTGAGAAATGAGTGCGCTAACCACTACGCTACTCGGACACCCTGACATAAAGATATCACCAATGTCAATGCTGTGCGACAAATTTGGCCTATACTGGGCATGTAAGGCCATAGAGCAGTGAAGATTCTTTATCGTGCCAACAACTACTGCGACACAGGACATCTGTTTTTACTACCTAGTCTAAACACAGCGAAAGCCAACTGCAGCACAGTGCAGAACAGATTCAAACCTCATGTACTACAAAGTACTGACTGTTTTCTGTATATGTATGGTATACATGTATATGGTATGGTATTGTTGTTTAACGTCCCACTCTCACTAATATTTCACTAATATGGAGACGTCACCATGTGCCGGTAAAGGACTTTGAATTTTGCCTATGCTCGGCACTACTGGCCATAAAGCAGGGAGGGTTCTTTAACGTGCCAACACCTACTGTGACACGGGGCCTCTGTTTTTTCTGTCTTATCCGAAGGACAGGGACGGCCAACCGCAGATTGGCGCTGACGTGGCTCGAACCCGGATCTTCCGATTCGCAGTCGAATACGCTAACAACTCGGCCACATAGGCCCTTTCTGCATATGTGCTTCTTATGTACTGTACCTCAATTGTATGCCCTTGATTTGCTCGAATCTTCAGTTTCCCAGTCTTTTCATCTTTCTCCAGCGCAAATCTCTGCTTATCGTTGTTTGCAACTACACTTTCAACATTTTTAGGAGTGAAGTTATAAAGCTCAGGTATTTTTAGGATGTCCTCTACATATAAAAACCCACCTAGAGAAAAAAATATCATACCTTTGAGAGATAAGACATCAAACGTTTTTAAATGAAAGTATCTAAAAAAGTGAAAATTTAATACTTCATTAAAATTCATTTTGTACTACATAAAATTTTGGCAACATCAAATTACTCAACACAAAGAAATTAGCTTAATTATCAGTATCTGCTGCAGGACAGAATTAAAGTCTTGAAATATTTTATCACATGCGATAACTTCAATGAGAACGAACATTAAGAATAATGCTCATTAGTCATGTTAGTTGCTCAGAAGAGGAAAACACTTTGGGAAGAATTGCTCAAATCGTTGAGATGCTCTGGCAATTTACACCATACGGTAATAACCCACCAAATCCCATCCCATCTCGCACAGTAAAACTTTGATGAGCTTAAGTTCTATGGACCATCTGAAAAAGTTTGAGACTTCCTGACTTTGATTCATGAACGTATTGAGTTTCTTAAAATGTGTTCTGAATTTCTACCAGTGGCATGCAATGATAGTATCTGGTTATTACCTCACTGGATAAAAGATCCTTAATTTGTTTACACTGCAGAGTCTGGAGGCTATCTGTTTGGCGAAACATCCTTAAAAAAAATAAGTTTGAAAACGCTGACAGGTATTCCAAACTCATTAAAGTAAAATTTTTAATGTGACTTGTTTGCAGTGATTTTTGTACATGTAGTTGTAATCATGAGGGGGTCAACAAATTGATTCCAAACAACAGGAAATTCAACTAATAAAAATTCTAGTCTAAAGTAGGGAGGAATAATTTGGGACTTTCAGACAACTTTTAAACAGTGAGAAAATAGAGTCACTGATGTTTGGCTCATCAAAGTGTTACTGTATGGGAGTCCATAATACATTGTATTGATTTTCTCTTGTCCTACCTGGCATCATTTCAAATCCCTGTTTCTTTGCTCCGTGTCGTAAGATAAAGGATAACGTCTTGGACAGGTGAACCATTGGATCCATGTCCTGTGAAAAGACGACAGAAACAAAGTCCATAAATAAATGATCATCAAACCATAGTGTTTATACTCTGTACTCATTTATAATGCAACGAGTTAAAAATGAACGCCTCAAAATAATATTGACCAGTCAATAACTAGACCCCTACCTCTAGTTCCAGGCCTTTGGAGCCCTGACTTTCTTTCTGATCAGTTCCAAACTGTGGCATGCAAAAATAAACTGCAAAGGGGGCCTACATGCAAGATTTAAGGAAAATCCCTTAATAAATTTCTTCGAAATAGCAATTGATGGGCTTGATGTTTTGAATTATAAGTTTCCCTTTGGGGCCCTTTTTTTCTTTCAGATCAGGTCCAAAATGTGGTATACAAAATTAGACTCCCGAGAGGAACCTTAATTCCAGACGAGGAAAACCTCTTCAGTATTTTCTCAGAACTAGGGATAACCGGAATTATTTAAGGATAGACGACTGACTACCAAAACGGACCATAGATGGACCAGGAACAAACCATTGATAGAAGGTGATTTGATGACCCCATCATCTGTTTTAATTTCTCCAACAGGAGACCATATTTATATTGTGAATAAGCTGATATCTCCAGATAGATTCCACTGTTCATTTTGTCTATGTTATGTTAACAATCTATTTTCTTACAGGCCATACCTCACTCACATGTATTTGCTTTTAAAATACAGTCGAACCTCAATTAAAGACCATCTCACTTAGGAGACCATCTAACTAATCAGACCATTAAAGACTACAAAACTTCACTTCTGTCTATCACTCTTCAAGCCTATTTCATCCTCACTCAGGACACCATCTCACCAATCACACCAATTAATGTTAGCTAGTAAGTTGAGAGGTCTGTATAGCCAGGTCCCACTGTTCTTTCTTTCTGTACCGTACTTGGGGTTGCATTTCCACGGCACCATTTTTTTTTCCTGGTTTTAATTTAAACGCATAAAATTTAGTAAATATTTAACCCTTGATGGAAACTTCTAACATTTTTAATTCTTAGACAGAGGTATCATAAATGACCAGTTGATGTTGTCCTTACCCTGAAGTGTCTTCTTGGACTAGGTCCATTTGACTGTGGACTACATCCTTCACTACTGTATCCCTGGTAACTACCAGGTGATGAACCGTCCCAGTTGCCAGACCTACGGCCTTTTCCGCTTTGTCCTCTGCGGTCATTCCTATTCCAATCCCTCTGGTCATTCAATCTCCACTCTCCCTGGTCCGAACCCTATAAATGATATTTGATAAAAAAAAATCATAAATGAATACAGTATAACACTGTTCCAGCTAGACAATCAGAGCTATGACAATATCAACTATGTTGTGTAAAATTTTGATAAATGAATGCCCGTCACCTCTAGTTTCAGGCCTTTGGAGCCCTGACTTTCTTTCTAATCAGTTCCAAAATGTGGCATGCAAAAATAAACTGCAAAGGGAGCCTACATGCAAGATTTGAGGTAAATCCCTTAATAACTTTTTTTAGAAATAGCAATTATGGGCATGATGTATGGAATTTTAAGTTTCCCTTTGGGGCCCTTTTTTTCAGATCAGGTCCAAAATAAGGAATACAAAATTGCATAGAAAATGCATAAAATTTAGTAAATATTCAACCCTTGATGGAAAATTGACCGTCACTTGTGCTTACCTTTCATTGAATGAAATGTTATAATTGCAAAGATTTTTTTCAAACTTTTGATAGATTTCTGGCACCCTTGTGATAACAACTCTTTAGTGAGTAGTTTGCCTCTGTATAGAAAATGTTCAAAGATATAAAATATCTTGGCATATTGAATCATCTATGATAAATGAACATCATATGCAAGCAAATCTGAATGTCAATCTCCTGTCTTTCAGTGTACATGTATATCTTCTGACTGCAATATGTTTTGCTGTCATATCAAAACTCTCTATCCAGACCACAATATATCAATAATTTTTCAAGGCATTCATTCTGTGACTTCATATCTAGTTTATCAATATCAGAATACTTAACTTCAATCAATGTCAAACTATTATACTTTTTTTCACTCAATTTGTCTATAGCATGTTAGGGGCATGCAAAACTCTTCTCATATGAATAGCTGATTCTAGATTTATGAGAAATTCTGATTTTCACGCGTATACAGATATGGCTTACTTTATCTTCCCAGCGATTTTGATCACCATATCTGTTTCGATGGTAGCTGCTAGATGCTTGATTTCTGCTATGCCAATCCTTTGACGTATCCTTCAAGGAAAAAAAAAACAAGACATTCTTTGTATTACACCAGTGTGTTCTGTCTTAGCATATAACAGTTGAAGTGGGTGTCTTTGACCTACTTTGACATCATTTATTTAACAATGGAAATGTCTTTATTTTCTGTAGGACTTGAAAACTTTACCAGAAGAGACTGAGATAACTATAAGATACATAACTGTCCTATGTGGACTTACACGCCCTGTGGCAGCAATCATGGTGTGGTTATGGTGCAGAAACCATTTTCAAGGAACAAAGTCATGTGACCCTGACTTTTGATCTTCCGACCCCAAAATCAATAGGGATCCTGCTTGAGTCATGGGCAAGCCATGTGTGAAGTAACAACATTGTATATCATCGAGTACATGAGTGATGGTGCGGAAATAAATGGATGGACAGACGGACAGACATGATGAATCCAGTATACCCCCCTACAACTTTGTTGATGGGGGTTATACCAATGGTAATCATAATAATGAAATACAGCATCCATAGATTTCTGTAAGGGATTAAATATAAACAAGAAGTGGTATGAGGAGGACCTTGGTGCCCATCAACACTACAATGTAGATTTCTAATGGTGAGGTATCTCAAGGGACTTGTCATGTGTCCATGGTAGAGGGCCTGCCTTTGAACTTTAGAATGTCATGGTTTAAGATCTCAGTAAAGGCACAGTAGATTTTTCTTCTTGTCCTAAAGATGAGAGAGTAAAAACTGAGGTTCCATGTACATGTAACAGTAGGCAACTGCATCTTTTAGCCCCTCCCTACAAAGTATGATGTGGGGCCTCCTTGGCTGAATGGTTAGAGCATTGCACTTTAAACCACTCAGTCTCTCACCTCTTGTCAGTTTGAAGTTCACTGGAACCTAAACTGACTATGTGAGAAAGTTTGCCAGTTCAACTGTGGATGACCGGTGGCCTCTTCCCGGGTACAATTGTAACCGAGCTCTCTCCTCCACCAATAAAAACTGGCCGCCACCATATCACTGAAAAATTGTTGAGTGTGGCGTAAAGCAAACCAGAGATCCACGGATCTTGCAGCTCTACTGGTGCATATGGATACATGTTGAGTAATATAAATTATGACTTTAATACGATAGTCCTAAAAATGACCTTAAGAGGTCC
>JACSZP010033399.1:0-10854 GCA_016161895.1 Pinna nobilis
CCCCCCCCCCCCCCCCCCCCCCCCGCTGGAATTGGAAAAATATATACTGATAATGGACAATTATGCTTAAATTCTCACTTTGACGGGGTTGGCTTTTTCCTTTTTACAAGTCGGACCCCAACTGGAAAATATCGACCCCCCCCCGAATAAAATCCTGGATCCGCGCATGTTGCTGGTTGGTTGTATTGTTATTTAACGTCCCACTCAGGAACTTTTTTCATTTGTATGGGGAAATCACCGTGTATGCCATTGAAGGGTGGCAAATTTGGCCTGCCTGCCTGTCTTCGGCACTTACGGTCATTAGACAAGAGAAGGGAGGATTTAACACCTACTGTGACATAGGCATGCGCGGATCTAAAGGGGGTCCTCCACGGAATTTGCAAAGTATATACCAATAATGGTCAATTAAGCGCAGATTCTCATTTTAACAGGGTCAAGTTTTTCCTTTTTAAAAATTAGACCCCCCACTGAAATAAAATCCTGGTTCCGCGGATAAGACCTCGGTGTGAAGGACAGATACAGCCGTAGTGAGGCACAGATTTGAAGCTAGTGCCTTACAATCAGAAGGCTAACGAGCTATGGCGCCGTCGATATTTTCCAAGGGGGGGGGGCTAACTTGTAAATAGGAAAAACCTATCCCTGTGAAAATGAGAATTTAAGCATAATTGACCAATATTGGTATATATCTTGCAAATTCCAGGGGAGGGGGTCCGGACGCCCTCTAGATCCGTGCATGACATTTTAAGGGATCAGAATTTTCAAATTGCATCGGCCATTATGCATGCTTCAGTAATCTGGACGCTCTATTCATCCGGACAATTTGTTGGGGAACAAAAGTGTCCGGATTAATGAGGCTTCACTGTAAATATTCTTTTCATAAGTTTGCCTTGTTTTTATCATGCTTCATCATCTTTACAAATGTGCCCCCACAGAAAGGCCAAGAACCTTCTAGAAAGTAAACTGGAAATCTCTCACATAAAAAGAATCCCCCAGGCTGAATAGAGATATAGGAGAAAAGCATTATGATTTGAAATGTCATGCTCTTCATCATGGGAACATGTGTTGTTGTCCCGAGCTGTACACAAGAATCTTTCACTTATATGGAGACACTCCCAAATGCTGGTGAAGGGCTACAAAACCCTTCGGTTGAAATCTACAGCAACTGAGCAGAGAGAGCTCTTTAACATACCAACACCTACTGCGAGATGAAACCTTGTTTTTTTATTTTATCATTGAGAGAACAGGAAAAGCCTCGCCACAAAACCATAACAGCTCTTCATTAGAGCATGTCCTATGAATTCATGTTTTGTGTGTGTTGTACATTCTACAATCTTTCAGTCATATAGTGGCAGCCAATTTTGACTGGTGGAGGAAATAATCTGGTTACAAATAAACCCAGGAAGAGATAAGACCACCAGCCTTCAGCAAGTAAACCTCTCGAAAGACTCGTCAGACGCTATATCACCATAAAGCAAACCATCCTAAAAGGCTGCAACTGCTTTTCAAGACAAAAGAGATCAAAAGTAATACAGTGGACAAAAACTTTTATTTGTTTTTAACTAGATATTCAACAATTTTAAGTTCTATGAAATAAAACAAATGTGGAATTAACAATGACATAACGATCGTGATTCGTGACCAAAAAAAAGAACAAAGTTGTGACTCATGGGATATGATCTGATTATGAGTTAACCCTGCCCCCCTAAAAAATGGCCACTGTCATGGAAAAACACGACTTAAATATTTGTATACAGATAACTGAATTTTTCCAGTCTCCTTATAATTTTTTCATGCAGATAAATATTAGCAACATTCCCATATCATATCTAACATCATCTCAAGATTTTTCTACCTATAGCTACATTATTCACTAATTCTTGAAGACAAATCTATATTATGCCATGTAACAACCAGATACATACAAATCAACACATGAAAAATGAAAAAAAAAATCAAATGGTTAACATACTTAAAAATGATGGTAGTCACATAAATCTGTGATAAAGTACGGGGAAACCACTAAATAACAAGATCTTTGTGAAGAAAGTGGACGGTTATACATGTATACCATAAAAGAAGTAGATCTGTACATATAAACATTCTCAATATATTTGTTTCTTTGTGGAAAAAATACCTAAAACAGCTGATGTATCAGAAAGGGACACTATCTTGTGTCCTGGATCTTTACAATCTAATCAAAATTTTATTTTTTAACTCAATACCCCTTTGAAAAATAATGGACTCTTCATTACATCAATGATTTAGGCAAATGCAAATGTGTCTTTAGGGGTAAATGAGTTAATGTGCTCCTTTTCAATGTCATGTTGCAGGATGATCTTATAGAACCTAATTGATAGTTCATGTCCTATGACCTCATTTGCTATACTACACTCCACTTGTGCCTTAAAGGGAACTAATTCACGTACCAAATGATACTCCATCACATTTGTGTGGGACTAGTACAGGTATCTCCTATACTGTTGGAACGTAACTTTGTGTTCTCTTTCTACTGAAATTGTATTAGTGCAGGATAACAAATCCTGGAATCATTTCATCACTAATAGAAACAACGGTTCCAAACAAAGATTACTGGCTATCACAGCATAAATAATTTAGTTCCATTTTGACAGTTCAAAATCTGATTGGCTAGTAATAGGGATTATTTATAGCACTTGTTCTCTCAATTATATTTCATTAGATCGACATATGACATGTTATAAGAACATATACACAGCTGTAACTGGTAAATTTCAAAGTGACCTGGACAAGAGTCAACATCAACAAGTCAGAGAAAATATATTAAATGTACCCTGTATTAGAAAATCACACAAAGAAAAAAAATAGAGAAAATTGGAAAATAACAAAACAACAATTAGACAAGCGATAGCTCCTGTTTAGTCTTGTTCCTTCTGTAAACTGAGCAATCAATATGGGATATCAAAATGTTACCAATGCAACATCGCTAAAAATTAGCAAGTTTGAAATATTTTCTTTGTAAAAAACAGATGAAAACATTACGTAAAAAGGGAAAATTACATATAATATGTATTGGAAAATATTTGAAAATATTTCAGTAAGGAAAGTGATGCAAAGGATTTTAATAAAGTAAAGGTACAAGTTTGGTAGAAAATGGATAGAATTCTTGTTATTATGTGTCAATCTGACTCCATGTACCTAATAGCCTTGCCAGCAGCATATAGATATACATAGAAACAAAACTACTGGAAAAGCCCAGGTCAAGGGAGATAACTCTAAGTTATCCTGGTAATAACAATGTATAGTTTCATACTTTCATTTCTAAGTCAGTCCATTATGTTTGGTCAGTTTGCAAGGGCAGCAACACCTACTCACAAGAGCCATGCTTATCAGAAGTTCTTAGAATTCAATAAAATTCAAACTTACAAGGAGAATTCATATATAATTCTGTCATAATTTCTTGTATATTTTATCAAAGTTGGATAACTAAAGAGTCACTGTAAACTAAATTTACATAATTTTAGTAAAAGTGTATAATTATATTTTCCTTTCCTTGCAAAGACATTTAATAAGGATATTTATAGTACAACAACAAGAATGTAATTCAAAGAAATATATATATATATAAAGGATTTTAACATAAGAATATTTATATACAATATATATATAAAGGTATACTGTACATGGTTCTGAATCGTCCTTTTCAATAAGTTAGCATAGAATTTAATCTAATTAAGATTATATCCTTTCATGCTCCTGTTTTTCTGCAGCCTTTTTCACAAAGAATCTCACAATGAAAATCACCTGTAAGTCATTGAGAAAATTATAGCTTTAATTAACCCTTTCAACCCCAAGTATCTAAAGGGTATGTTCTTTTGTTTAATCCTAGACCAGTCCATTACAGTCTGTGGTGGTAAAAGGGTTAAACAAATGATCAACATTCGGTTAATATAACTCGCATACATTGGACTTCATCACAATTAGTCAATTTTTATCGTAAAATGTACAAAATACGATCAATTGAAAAACTGCTTACTGATGATTACGAGAGGTTTTAATCGTAAAATTTTTGGTAAAAGGGACTCCTGATCTATAACTGTGAAAGGATCTAATGCAAAACGGCTGAACTCACTTTCTGATGACAAAGCATCATAATCTTTTTCGAAACAATTCAATATCAACCAATGAAAATGCATTTTGCAAAACCCCAAGGTATGATTACTGGTTTGAAAAGGCAGCACTGTGTCATCAGTGTTCAATGTTAGCCAAGTTGTGCTAGACCCTTTTATGACCCTTATTACTTAACAGAAGCAAGAATGATAAAATTCTAATTAGGTTGGATAAAAAAATCAAAATAAACAGGACACTATAGTATAAGAGAAGATGAGATCACACTTTGGAGTAAATGGAATTCTATAAAATATCTTAAAATAATTATACATGTATATATATATTAGTACGAACAGACCCTTTAATTGTAACTATTGCCCTGTGATTTCGGTTGACAAAATGATACAGATTCCCGGAAAATAACATCAAGAGACAATCAGTTACTACAACGACATGTCTATGTTATTGCAGGCATCTGTATCATTTTGTCAACCCAAAATCACAGGGCCGCAGTAAAGTTGAAGGATCTATACAAGTATTCAAGGAATCTACAACACAGAAAGACAGATTTACACATTAAAAGTATTGCAAAATTCTCAAAAGTTAATTACAAATTTCTTTTCCATATTCAAAGAAATTTTTAAGTACAATTTAAGGAGTTTAATCTGGCTAATGACTAAATAACATCTCTCTCTACAGCAATTTAAGCTAAGTATCACCATGTGGAACTCCCTGACAAATCTTTTTGATACAAAAGAATTACACAATTTTGCATACTTAAAAATTTGTACATATAAAATACACAAGAAAAGAAATACACTACCTTTTTTGTGATGCTCTGAGAGTGCTTTTAGAAATCTTTTTCCGATAAACTTAAAGCCATGCTAGGCTAAAAACTCCCTCCTCCTAAAAAGGGGGGGGGGGGGGGGGGAGGGATCTCCAAAAAAGGATCGATCCTAACATTTATCTATTTTGATTTTATTCCATAAATGCAAAAATTTTTAATAAATACAAATTTGACAGAAAAACCTCAGCTGGGAGGACCTGATTTCATTTCAAATTCCTATCTACATGTATTTTACATTTTGTTTATCTATCTATTGAACAGAGGTGAATATGTTGCAACAAGGTATTCGAAAACATCAGCACTAAATGTTCAGTTTCACAGAAATATGAAAGCCCTATTCTCGACCACTTAAAATTTATGACCAACATTCTTATTTTCCAGACAGACAAAACTGCATGCCAATTAATTCCTCTATTACAGCATATTAAAATCAGGCTGCAAGGTTATGAACAGTAAACATCCAAATTACTACAATACTTGTAACTGTACGACACTGTTAGCAGTAGATAATAGAATTAAAAACAGCAGGATTAAAATATAGCTCTATAAATAGATAAATACTATAAAAGGGGAAATCTACATGATACTTACATCAAAGAAAGGAGTGTACACAAAACATAACCTGGTGAGGTCAGCTTTCAATCATTGCACATAATTTTATATGATATCATTGTTTGTATGTTTATATTTATATATATATATATACATTTGATTTTTATACAGGGAAATTAATGGTGAAATGTACATGCACATATGGGAAATATACAAGAAATATCAACATCTGTATACATGGAATCACGCATCCTGGATGACATACGGCAATATAAAAAAAAATAAAGAGAAACTAGACACAGCAATCGATAACACAACACTCCAATGAGAGAAGCGATAACAAGAAATTCACAGAGGATTATGGATGTTATCACACGGTAGAATGGAAATGATAACAAAAATGAGCAATACAAAAACAATGCCATTGGTGCAAGAAAAAAGTCACATGACTGCCATTTGTAAAATAACACCTATTGTGCTCTAAGGAAAATAAGGATGGTTTTGCCATATCTACTGCGTTTTTGGGGGGAATTACGAATAACTGAGGTCAGTAAACTGTTAGCATCTTATGGTTGTTGTTCTTAGAATGTTAATAGCATGGGGCTACCTCTTTGTAGCAACTGCCCCAGAAGAAACAAATATTGTGCAGTGTAAAGAACTCAAAATTTATGTTACTGATATTGGTGAAAAAAAAAATTGTTCTTTATTAACAAGAGATGAAGAGAAAAAAGGAATGCAATCATTTTCCAAATCGAAATGGTCAGTTCTCTGTTAAATATACATATATTCTGTTAACCTTGGTTTTAGTGATATAGCTGGAATAAAAATACACGATGAATTTAAGACTCAAAATGACATTTAAAACCACTTTCCATTTTATTTTCTAACTCAAGCTTCCTAAATCACTGCATCTCATGGGGCAACATTGCACACTCTTTTCATCTCAGTGATTGAGTAATGTAAATAACATGAGGTACTGTATCCTTTTCTGTTTTCATCATTTTCCTTCAACCCTTGATACAAAGGAAAACTTATAACCACTTATTTTTAAAGGGTTAAGGTTTCAGAGACATGAGATGCCCATATCCAAAACCCGTAATAAAATCAACATTTATCTTATTAAAGCATGACTTGTACACTGACTGTGAATTAAATTAAAACATTTAGAAGACCCAGGTGTAATGAACACTAAAAACAGCAGTATTTGTTCTGCGCATTACAGACCACAACAATCTTGACCATCATATGCCATAAACATATGTCAAAGATTAATTTACATATTTACACACAACTCCATACAGTAAAGTGATTGTCCAGTGATTTACAAATAGTTAAAACTTTGCCTACAGACCATCTCACTTATGTTAACCCTTTCAACACTACGGACCAAAATGGACTGATTCAACACAAAAGGAAAGAGCATTCCATTTTGATACCTAGGGATGGAAGGGTTACAGACCATCAAGATCAAGTCTATTGTACTTTTCACTACAGTACACAGACCTTAGGGAAGAGACCAGCTCCCTGACCAGACCAATTTGAGCTGAAAATATTCTCGTTTATAATCCACAAAATTCCTAATCTGAGAAATTCTCGCGAACAAGAACACAATCATAATTCTCAAGTACGAGAACATTCTCAAAATTCTTATAAATATGCACATTCTCCAACCTCTCAAGTACTTGTAAGCACATTCACACAATTCTCAAGTAACATATTCTTGGAAATTCAAGAAGAAATATACTCCATAAATAAAACCAATCTAAAAAGAAATATAAATTTAACTACGTAAATTTAACATTAAAAACACATGAAAGGGAAAGCTCATTTCATCAGGGTACTGCTCTATATCATGAAACTTGCCAAATGTGGCAAACGTCTCTCTTTTTTTAATTTCACTTTTTAGTGACTGGAAACTGGGTCGTAGTGGGCTGCAAAATTATACCTTAATATTTTCTATTTATCAAACTTGAGTCAATGATCAAAAAATATATTTAGAGATCTTGAAAATTTCACAAGATTTCATCAGATCAAAATTGAATAGACTAAAATATCTTACCGGTAAGACAGAATTGTGACGATCACAACAAATATTCGAATACGGTACATGAATAACAAAGAAAGAAAAAAGGGTTCATCTGTAGCAAAAATTCACAGCAGTGTCAAGAGAGATGAGGAGTTTTCTTCAAATATATTTCTGGTTTTCCTTTAATACAAATATAAAAATCTATAAAATCTTAAATGTTCAGAAGTGTTAAATAATGAAAAAAAAAAAAAAAGAAAAGAAAAAAGCATAAAGATTAAAATCTTAGCAGTTTATTAAGTCACCAAAATTCTGAGTGAAAAGAAGCTCTTCAATGCATTCGAGTATTCATTAAGTGATTTATGTGTTTTTTGGTTTTTTTGTGGTCAAAAGTTAAATACCGATAGTAGTATAAACTTGAGCACACCTGCATTACACACAAAGAAAAAAAAGTTAAAATTTTTGTTTAAAAAAAATGGAAATTTGCTGGTAAACCCTTCATTGTAACTTGGATTGTATGTAATGACTAGTACTACTCCCCTCTTTCCTTTAAACCTTAGCAGCAATGTTATAAACAATCTGGTGTTCAGATAATCAATTAATTTGGCCAAGGATTAATTTAACAGCATTTTTATAAGTCATAATAAACTTGCACAGTTACTGTCCAATACCCCAAGAGTGGTAGATATTCCACTCAATTGTGAAGAGTCATGTGTATTGTGTGAATTTTTTTATTCGATTTGACGTGATTTAACGTGCGGTGTGACTACTTAAAGCCCTTGCCACACTCCAGGACTACACGGGTAGCCCTGGAGCGGCTCCTTGTGTTTAATGTGCAACCAAGATGGAGTTTGTTTGTGAATTTTTCATTCATATCTAGCACTAATATACAAAGTCATTCAGTTTCAGTGTCCATTTCAAACACAATTCTTTCTCATTGATTTTTAAGGGTATGCATCAAAACAAATGAATTGATCTATGACACCTTTAAAAAGGAGGCAAGTGTAGTGAAGAAAAAATATATCATCTGGATAAAACATCTTAAAAACAAGTCTTTGATTACTGAGAAATACAAGTCCCCTAACAACTTAAGTCCAAGGGCCATAACTCTGCTAAAAATAGGTCAACTGGATTTGAATTTACACTGGATCTGTAACATGGATATGGATTTACTTACTAAAAATTGATTAAATATCTGATAAAACAGAGCAAAAAAATCTGACATTTTTGAAGTGATGTGACGGAAAGACAGACAGTGAAGAAACTTCATGTTCCCTTTGTCTTGCCACTAGGCGACTGAAAAAAAATTGACTTGACAGTGACCCATGACTGATATGCAATAAAGATTTGATATAACACATTGGCATGGCTACAACGAAGACGGTGTTTACATTAAACTACTCAGCACTTCTCAAACTTCACAAATTCCCATCACAACATCAGTGATGTGAGCTTTAAATAAAAATAAAATGTGCGAACAAAAAATAGAAGAATGATCAGAGACGGTGAAATAAAATTGCATATTAAGATGGGTTTTCAATAACATAATACTGCATAAATTTACAATTCAATGTGTCATGATAAAAATAATGAAAGGAAAAAATTCATCAGCAGAGTCACACGTATTTTGTTTACAATCAAACCTGGCTAAATCACTCGTATACGACCAGACAGCACGGTGAACAGCAAATGCCCTCATTTATAGGACTGACAACTTAATTGTCTGATCAAGTTGCGATCATCTCATTCCGAATACATTCCGAATACAATGTAGCAGATCCGATTTGATCGCTGTAGTACATTCACACACTGCAGTTCTCCACAGGAGACAGGAGCAGCAGGAGGGACTCTAGTATCACCTTCTATTATATCGTCAGCCCTTTGTGCTTTATTTTGCCCTATGTACGAGGCGCCTCCTTACTGCCAGCGTGGCAGTTCAGCTCTGCATTGTGGTAGTTTTGGTGTCATTTCCTGATACAGGCAATTCACAAACCGCAACATTTCATAGCCGTTAATTTCTAAACTGACAAACAGTATCACAATCACAATTTCCAATCTCCATAATTTCTGTCCTATAACAAACACACCAGACCGAAGATAATCAGCATCTTCTGAACGTTTGATGTCCTGAATCGTTTCGTTTCACGAAGATCTTAATATTCCTGACATTTCTGATGTGGCACTCAAGTGTATTACATAACACAGTAGCGTAATGAGCACATGTCTGGTTGCCATTGGCAACAGAATCATATTATCCTGTCCCAATTAAAATCGTCTTCTTCTAAATCGTCTGTAGCTGTGTATTGAGCTGTTTGTGTGGGTTGAACAATAACATTCTGGTTGGGTTGGGGACTGAATCCTCCCTACAAATCAATGAACAGAATAATAATTAATCACCGAAACAAGAGAGACTTCACAAGACAGTATTAAATATGCAAAAGGTAAAAGCTCCATATAAGATGGTACTTAAAATTAATGTGTAGATGCATACTATGACATAGAGTCCAAGCTGTGGCTCGAACCAGAGACTTCCAAGTCTGAAGACAAGCTTAGCTGCAAAGGTATGATATGAATCAATAGTAATGACTGACCCGCCAAAATAAAAGTGGAAAAACTGGCAATAATAAAATCCAAATAGAAGATTAGAAAGCTTCTTTATTGAACACTAAATGATCCTAGAACTTAACTATGGGGGCAGCTAGATAAATGGATAATAAACAATAAGAAAATGTAAACTTTAGATCAAACCCATTATTTTTTAAATGAAGCACTCAAGTTTATGCAGGGCATAAATTGGTAGTTATCATCTAACCTTACTTCATTCAAACGTTGGGCTCCAATCAGAATGAGATCTGCATCATTTCATATTCCAATTTATAGTCAAAGTGTACCATGTAAATTATTTTAAAGTGGCTAAGCTGGAATTCTGATTGAGCTAGACGTGAAGACTTACCGTTGACTGTGGACTTAACTGGGGACTAATGGAAGATGGGTTGTCTGGCACGGTCAGATGTGATGTGTTGTTGGTTAATGTTGTTAATGTGCTGCTGTTATTTGTGGAGAAAGTGTTGCTGCCTGAAAAAAAAGTAAAAAACAGAATTTAATATCAGATTGCCTCTTTTCAAAATACAGTTGAAACCAATAATACTGAATCCTGATATATTAAAATCCCACTTAATTTGTGATGATTTAAATTTCCTTGTTTAATGGTATGGTATGGTATTGTTGTTTAACGTCCCACTCAAGAATATTTCACTCATATGGAGACGTCACTGTGTGTCAGTGAAGGGCAACAAATTTGCCTATGCTAAGCACTTCTGGCCGTAGAGCAGGGAGAGTTCTTAAA
>JACSZP010033407.1:0-11611 GCA_016161895.1 Pinna nobilis
GGATATCCAGGCCCCGGCCTCTTGCCCCCTCCCCCGATGATAAAAGCTGCATCCCCAAATGCGCCCCCTTGGACCCAGACCAGTGCTTTGCCGTGGACCCAATGGGAGCCTTACGGTAGCCTTGTACCACCGACCCCCATGGACAATTTCACTACGACTATTACTGAATATGATGTGACAGTGAANNGCCCCCCCCCCCCCCGATGAAAAAAGCTGGATCCGCGCCTGTCCAATAGAGGATAATTCTATATATCTTCAGAAAACAAGTAGTTTGCAGCAGGTGATTGGTAAAAATGTTTAACATTGAACGCTACAATATAAAAGTCAAAGATACCTCTGTATCAATAGCTATAAGAATCCGTAGGTATTATACACATTTGGTGAATATTGGAGAAACACGGACCTCTGACAATCCAGAGGTGGTTTCAGGTGTCATGGAGGAGTAAGCATCTATACAATATGTACCCATATCACTGAAATGCTTTTGTCTACTTTAATCTGTTCTAAGTTTTAGAAAAGCTGAGACACCAGAAATATGACATTTTCAATAAGTAACTGATCAGAAAGTGTAATATACCACGCTAGCGGATCTAGACAGGTGGATAGGGGGGTGCACCCCCCCCCCTTTGGTTTGGCAAAAAAACAACAACAAAGAAGTAAACACTACACACACAAGGGAACAGGGGAAATCTGAGAGAGATGTAAATGTACATAGTTTCGAATTTGTATGTTTAGTTAAGGTTGTGTTATTATTTTACTTCACCTAATATTTCATGCAGTTTAGACTTCCCATTCTTGTTTGTTTGTTTTTCGCTTTGGTCGTTTAATAGAAGGGGATGAGCCGGTGAATATTCAACTGTTAATTGAATCCTGATGCTGTATATTAGATCAAATCCAATCCTCTTTGTCACAAAATACTCGAAGTTTCATGGTTTGAAGTCAAGCGGTATTCAAGGATTACAAAAACAATCAAATGATCAAATTCGTTAGTCAACTAATTTTATATCTTTTAAATCATAAGTTTATTTGATATCTAAGAAAAATTGCGGTTCGATTCGCCCGCCAGTCATTTATTGATAATTTAAATTGTACCACAAATAAAATAGCAAATTAGACAAATCGTACGCGTACTTAAAAATGACCAAAATTTCCGGCTCGCTTCGCTCGCAGATTATCAACTTGCAATGTATTTTATATCTTTAAAATCATAAGTTTTTTTATATCTAAGAAAAATGTCGACTCGCTCCGCTCGCAAGTCAGTTCTTTAAACTATAAATTGTATAACGAATAAAATAGCAAGTTAGACAAATCGAAATTAAAACTGACCTAAATTTTTTCGGCTCGCTTCGCTCGCCAAACTCGTTATTCAACTTATTTTACATCTTTTAAATCGCAAGTTTATTTGATGTCTAAGAAAAATGTCGACTCGCTCCGGTCGCCAGTCATTTCTTTATACTTTGAATTGTATAACAAGTGAAATAGCAAGTTAGACAAATCGAACTTGAAACTGACCTAAATTTCCCGGCTCGCTTCGCTCGCCAAACTCGTTAATCAACTTATTTCACATCTCTAAAATCATAAGTTTATTTGATTATAAAGAAAAATTTCGGCTGACTCCGCTCGCCAGTCTATTCTTTATATTTTAAATTGTAACACACACACACACACACACACACACACACACAATAGCAAGTTAGACAAACCGAGCTTAAAACTCTCCATAATTTCCCGACTCGCTTCGCTCGCCGAATCCCGTAATACACTTATTTCATATAAACTTATAAAATTTTGAAATTATTTGATATCTCAAAATTATTCTGCCCGCTTCGCTCGCCAATCTCCTTGCCTGTAAATTGCTTGGATCTAACAGGAACGTATATAAAAAAAGGAAAACAAATTAATTCCTTGAAGCCAATAAACGTAACTTGCTCCCCCTTTTGTGTGTGTGTGTGTATATGTGTTGGGGGCATTTTATAATCACCCCTAGGGGAAAAAACCTCTGTCTTCAACCCCCCTTTGAAAAATTCCTAGATCCGCCTATGCACCAACAGTAGATCCCAGGAGCAAATCTCCAGGCAGTGTAACGCTGAAAAAAACTCTTAAATAAATTTCAACATTTTCACGTCTTTTGCTGTTATATTCGATTTCATTTCCGATTAAGAAAAAACCAGTAGTAAACTAGTAATATAGATGTAAAAGCAAGACAATGGAAGCTGCTCCCATTACCACTGAAGAAGAAATATCAAGGCTGAAAGTAGTTGCACATTTGAGTGACTTGAGTCAACACAAGAGGAGACAGACACACATACATGTTGTATAACATGCAATTATGCCATCAATCATGTCTAGTGCTGGCTGCCCATGAAGCCAATTTTCAATTGGAGATGTTTAATTGGATTAGAACTTGTGTGCTTTTTCTGTAAACTGCACTCACATTCTCCAGCTTGCTCATTTGGATGTTATACAAGACTGACCAGACTGACCCTACAAGGAAGTAAATCTGTGATTCACTTTCATAGCACTCCATAATAGTCCATGGGCCAAATCTCAAAATTTGACCAATCAGTACCACCTCTGATGGAATATCCTTAGCAAAGGAAAGAAGAATAACAAAGATATATGTATCCTCTGAAGCTAATACATGTACTATGTTTTGACAACCACTGTCAGAAGCATTTTTGCATATAAAACAACTTATATGTCAGCTCCATTTAGTGTTGACTCAAGTGCCTCCCATGCTAAACTGCCTACACTTCATGTCCTCCAGCATATAGTTCTGTGCATGATAACTTGCTCTTTTTCTTGTAAAAACTTTTTTCTTACTTTGTGATTTCTAGTCAGAAAATAGGAACTTATTCAAACTTCTTCTATTGAAGGGTATTTCAGCATAATATAAAGCCTGGACCTTTGTTTACGGGAACTTCTGTTGTAAAATACATTTTCTTGTTAGTCCTTAATATTGAAAATATCATATTTTACATTATTTACATCGTGTTGTCTAAGCTTATTGAAAAGAAAGAACTTAAATGACATTCTAACAAAAAGACATTTCAGTGATATGGATACTTATAAAAGCATTTCCTGCCTTGATGTTAGCGTTGAATGTCTTATATTTTTACCAAATCACCTGCTGCAAAATACTTATTTTTTGAAGACATATAAAATGATCCTCTAAAATCATATACATGTATACAGACTAATTGAAGGTGTTACACGTTAGAAATGCAAAATGCAAGATCAACTATTTTGAAACAAATGCTCAGAATACCAGTTCAATGGACTTTATGTGAATTTTGACCACTAATGACCTTATGTACCGACCAATCGGCATAAAAAAAATTAAGGACATTCTATTGTGATTTGTATTTGGTGATTATTTATTGAAATCAATCTCTGTTAATCCTTAATGAAAGCTTATCATACTCCCCTACCCCTATACTTAATTTTCGCAATCATATACTCCTTGCTAGTTTTTGGCATATGAAAGCTACTAAAAAGCTACTTAAATTAAAAGTCTATCACCCTATTTTGCTATTTAGGGATCATAAACTACAAAAAAAAACAAAAAAAAACAACAACAACAAAAAAAACACATAATGAAGTTTTGCCACCAGAGGTGGTACCGATTGGTCAAATTCTGGGGTTTGGCCCATGGACTTAGTAGATCAGGCAGAGAGAATGGTAGGATTGCGAGACATCATCAGGAACACTAGCACTGGAAAGCAGTGTCTGGGAATGGTACACTTCCAACGATGGCGAAAGGCAACACTAGTTGAACGGCGCAGTATGGTTTAGTCTAAAGTAAGGCGTACAGAAGAACAAAGGAGAGCGCGAGCAGTTGAACTTGAACAGAATTGTGATGGAAACCTCAGTTTAGAATCACCTTCCTTCTGAGGTCGGTGTATGACGGCGTCCTACCTTGCAAATCTCCAACAATGGGGTCTGATTGAGGACCCAGATTGCAAGTTGTGCAGGAAGAGAGGGACGGTGACACATTCTTTTCAGGAAGCCAGATAACACTGACACAGGGGAGGTATCGATTGGGACATGATAGGGTTCTCACGGAGTTAGCAGATGTGTTGGAAATGGATGAAAGAGGAAAATACTTCTGGACAGAAACAACCGGAGGTAAAGTTTGTGAGGAAAGGGACACTAGTAACCGTCAAGGGAGCAGAAAGACTATCGTCAATGCTAGACAAAGGAAGGGACTAGGAGCTGCGCGTCGACCTACATGGAAAACTGGTTTTTCCCAAACATCGTGGGAACCACACTCCGACCAGACGCTGTTCTGTTCTCTAGGCAGGCGGATATTCTGATTGCCATTAATCTCACAGTACCATGGGAACTGCGAGGAGCGATACGAGAGGAGGAGCCTCAAATACGCTGACCTCATGGCTAACTGCAGATACAGTGGATGGAGCGTTTGGCTGTTTCCTGTTCAGGTTGGATGCAGTGGATTCCACGCACAGTGAGTATGGAAGTTGACCAGGTGCTTGGGAATGTGAGGTAAATCGACGGAAACTGCAGCAAGACGACTAGCAGAAGTTGCAAAAAGAGCATCACGCTGGTTATGGCGTCGCAGAAACGACCTGTACTGGAAGCCGGGATCCATCGAGTAGTGGATTGGGCACCACTACTGACCCACCAACTGGTCTAAATTCGAACCGTCTCTGCTTCTTTTAGTGAGGGTCAACCAGACTTATGACAAGCCATTGTTGCGACTGGAAGCCAGGGTCTACTGGTATAAATACGAACCATCTCTGCGTCTAGGCCTGGGTCTAGCAGTTTTAGCAGTTTTAGGGGTATTGGTTGGCCCTATTTCTTTGAACTGGTCAGCCAATTTCATGAGTAAAGAAAATGTACGTGTAATTTTCAAAAGTAAAGACATCTTCATAGCTAAGTAATTGTCCAGAGTCTTATGAAGTGACTTCGTCTCCCATCGATTTTAATTATGTAAAATTTATCAAAAGATAATGGAAAGTTTTATCTGTGCCATTCCAGATTAGAGTTTAGTAAAGAAATATGTAATGTATTTCTAGTTGATATCGTTGTATTTAAATTCGTTTTTAATTTCTCGTGGTAGTATTGTAGTGAATACTTGATTAGACAACATCTTATTCCTCTATATGTATACTGAAGCATTCTTCCGTCATGAATTAACAGGGCAGTCACGCGCGTGCAGGCCTGTTTATATCTAAATAAATTTAAATAGATATTTCCATTTCTCTATACCCACATTTAATTGTTGTGCACTGCGTGTCTAATTTAATTGCCTTATTATACTCTATTACAAATAATCTATCTTGTAGCAGCTGAACAGGTTCTGTATACGGTTGCCATGTCAGAAGCGGCGACGCAGCGCGATAATGTTGTTTCGGCCATTAATCAAATCAATGTTCAAAGCAAGCTTATCACAGAGATGAATTATAACTAAAGGCGTAAATGAAATGAGGAATGGTTCCATCACGCTATTTATTACCATTACATCTACTGAGACTAAGATGGGCTAATGCCTCGACTATCAAGATCTAATTACATCAACAACAATACCTTACTTTCTAGGCCAGTCAGTTCATTCAGCTGCATTAACTTACCGTCGGAACACTAGGTAGTTGTAATAGATTTATAGGATTATATTTCGTGCATACAGGTAACATTAAGAAAGAATGAGTTCAAGTTAGTAAAAGTCGAATTGTAATAAAGTAGGACAGTAAGAGATAAACACGTCTTGGTTATTTACTCACAAAAATATTGTAAACCATTCTTGTTTTGTTTTGTTAAGTTTTATGTTTTCTTTTTTTAAATCGTTTTCTTCTTTCATTGATTTATCGAAATCCGAAATCGCATTATTATATAAGATATTGGATATCTTGATTGACATGTATGGATCATAGAGATAGAGTTCATCGATGTTGTTAACGATATACTTGTGTACTTTTGTATCTTAATACTGGCAACACAAGTTCCGGTGTGACTGTGTTGTAGAGCCCACACCCCTAGTCATCTTCCTGCGGAAAAATGCCTAAAAAGTCATTTTCCATGTGTGAAAAATGGCTAAGCAGCCAGTCACCTAGTCATATTTCTTCCTATAATTGCTATATAAAAACTTTCTATCGTTTTAGCACGGTGACCCGGATGTCTGAAACATTCCTTTGAAGAAGACAAATTCCGTTATTTCTGACATGCAGTATATATATATGGCTAAAACTGACTGTATTAAATATATCTAAATATGCACTTTGAATACACTTTCTTTTTACCAATGTGCAAACATTTCAAGAAAATATCGATACTAATTCTGGTGTGAAACTGGCACATTTGTCTACTAAAATGAAAATTGACACCGTTTGAATATGAAGCTAGAACAGTGAAAATAGATTATAAGAATGTAAGAGAGTAAATAATATTTATTAACATCACAATCACTTACATCATTTCGAAGTATTATAAGAAATTAATTTCCTACATTATATAAGTAAAATAATGTTTTTTAAAAACTAGTTGAACACAACAAAGAAATGGACAAATGCATTTCTCAGAGATGCGGACTTTCGGGGACAGCCACCTGTTAGAGGAAATGTGTAATTTTGACTATCCAAACTCAAATGTCGTTCACTCTTGTAAAACGTACCGAGGGAGCATTCCAAATTCATTATAAATTCACGACAGACAACTCTATGGACAAAAAAAGATATGACACCACAAACAGCAATCCAAAAACAGTAGCACTAAAAACTAAAATTGTCTTCAGAACAATATCTCCCCAGTTAAAGTATATGTACTACAATGAATATCAAAGATCAGGGTTCGAGCCGCGTAGCGCCACCCCGCAGTTGACCGTCTCTGTCTTTCGGATAAGACAGTAAAAACCGAGGTCCGTGTCACAGTAGGTGTTGTAGCCCTTCCCCGGCACACGGTGACGTCTCCATATGAGTGGAATATTTTTGAGTGGGACGTTAATCAACAATACCATACCATACCATTAATATCATAACAGCAGACTTGTAATACGATTTACGTAGTTTTTTAGTCAAATTATGTCCTGTGACATAGTTCTGGCTTTTAAAAGTCGCAACTTTAGACCCAAAATCTTTAAACATTAGCACTGACCAGGAAAACGATGAAGGACGTTGTCAGCTACAGTTAATCGTAAACAAACATTCCTATGTACGAGACAACGGGTACTACGAGTAGCAAAACAAATCTGTCGATATTTTCATAGAATGTCCTTCAACAGGATGTACTGTTATATGCTCAATAAACCCCGTCTGACTCTGTAACACAGTATATCTAATTGTTAATTCATCATCGCCCGTATGTTTTCTATCTAGGCGTGTAATTATTTATCAGTATCGGTCCAGTCAAGCGTGTACTTCTTCCGGTATTTGATTCATTCCCCATACTCGTGGTGAAACTTCTGTAAACATCTGGATCGGTATCATTTCACATATTCCTGCTTATTCTTCATCATGATATGAGAGAGAAGAAAGTTTTTCCTTTTTTTCATTATTCAGAACTTTCATTGGATATAAATTAGATTTCAACAATATGAATTCGCGTGCGGAACCTTACTACTCAAATCTAAAGCTTCAAACTTTTTCAACACTTATTTTATTTATTGCTTTTAATTAAAGGTCAAACAGTAATATCAAGAAAACACTCTAAAATTCTTCGAAAATTTATTAAGGAAAATTTGTGTTGTTTAGCTTTAGCTTTGATTTCTGAATTTTTCTATAGTTTAACACTATTAATTGTTGTAGTTTGGTAAACAGGAACAAGTGTTAGGAGTCTACACATATACATGTATTGTTTACCACTGAGAATATGATTACCTGATTATGTCTCAGTTCACTCCATAATCAAAACCAAGTATCCGATTATATGGAAGTATCTGCGCTAAGTATTACCACCCTTTACTGGCATTAAAAAGTTTATACCTCTACTTGTGAAGGGGTCTTGAACACTTTTTACAGACAAGAAAATTAATAATTCTACTTATATTTGTTATTTACGTTCTTTTATCAAATAAAGATATTCTATTATGATCTCTACATTCCGACGTTTCATTTGAGAGAACTAGAAACGTGAAACGTGATTACAAGAATCTCACAGGAATCGCTTCCTTCTTCTGACTACAATGATAGTACAAATAGTCTGGGGTTTAGAGTGTAAACTTTATAACAAATCACTTTACCTGTACTATTGGGGTTTAGAGTGTAAACTTTATAACTAATCTCTTTACCAGTACTATTGGGGTTCAGATTGAAAACTATATAAGTAATCACTTTTACCTGCACTATTGGGGTTCAGGGTGGAAACTATATAATTAATCATTTTACCTGTACTATTGGTGTACAATAAGTTGGAAATGTCTCACAATTTTTATTTAGATATTTTTGAACGATGTTTTATTTCCCCTTTCAATGAAAGGTGAAATTTTAAGTTCTTATTCTTACTTGGGTGTATTATTTGATAACAACGGAACTTTTGTTTAAACTAAATGGATTGAACATACACAGGGAGCTCGTTTTGCTCTAAACTGGCAAATTAGAGAATTCACTTTGCCAATGAATCTTCAACATGTATTGTTTGATTCAATCATATCGCCTATATACAACTTTATTAACCATTAACGAAGTTTTTTAAAAACATTTATTGCCCTCAGCAAGCCTATGTAAGGTAAAGCAGAGTAAGGATGTTAACTTACAAATCCATCAAAATATATCGCAATTTAGCCAGTACTCCGAATTACAAATAGCGACTAGTTGAAATGTTTTAGTTTCAACTGATATCAAGATAGAAGCTGTATATTCAAAACTATAAGCTACTGAAAACTAAATATGATAATACTTGTTTAAATTACATATGATTACATCAACAAAAAATTAGCATTATAAACTGAGACTGGCCAAAAACAAGAAGTGAAAAACAAATTTGTAGAACAACTGACACAGCCATGGATTCATGTTGTTGAAAATTCCCCTAAGGTAAATTCTATGAAATATTTAAGACTAAATTTGAATTAGAGCGTTTTTCTTTTGTTAAAGCTGGGAGCAAAGGGCAGAATATGTTTTTGTAAATTGAGGACATCAAACTGTAAGTAGCCAGTTAGTACGTGGCGATGGTCAGGAATTCATAAAAGTGGATGAATACGTTTCTTATTTGGAACTTATTTTGGAAATTTATTTATAAGCTCACGAGATGTATTTATACATCAACATTACTCGCACATCCAAATAGAGACAAGGTAGAATGTCTGTCTTTCGTTTGTTATCAAATATTTCTGTATTCTGTATTGCTGATAGTTCATGTCTCAAAGAAATAAGAAATTAGAAAAGGGGAACGAGGAAAGTAAACATAGACCTTCGTGTTCTCGAAAATTCTGCTAAGAAAAGTACACCACTCGTATTATACAATATCAAGTGTCCAAAACAACCTACTAACAACTTTACTTAATTAAGGAATCTTTTTCCTGTAATAGTTATCATCATCATCTAATATCCTTCATCTTTCAGCAATTAGTATCAGGTTTAGGATCTGAAAAGGACACACAGTTCCAAACCGCAAATGGTCACTTTAACGCGTATCGATTGGTTTGCGATGGCATGTGCACATTAATGCGTGTTTGTCTTCAACTATTAATTCAAAGTACCTTGCTTTAAAAAATATCAGAAAACAGACGATAGCTCTTTTTTCAGAAACAGAATGAGTTAATAATTTCTTTCAATGAATAAAAAGCAACAATTTTCAGATGTCATTCAGATTGACCAATAAGATCTGTTTTCTGACAATTAAGGCAAAGAAATAGCAATATGAATACAAATAAGTAGAAACATAAATACAAATAAGTAGCAACATATATACATAAAACGTAATTAATACAAATAAGTAGTAACATAAATACAAATAGGTAATAAATACAAATAAGTAGTAACATAAATACAAATAAGTAGCAACATATATACATAAAAAGTAATAAATACAAATAAGTATTAACATGAATATAAATAAGTGGTAAATACAAATAAGTAGTAATAAAAATACAAATAAGTAATAAATACAAATAAGTATTGACATAAATACAAATAAGTAATAAATACAAATAAGTATTAACATAAATACAAATAAGTAATGAATGCAAATAAGAAGTAACATGAATACAACTAAGTAATAAATACAAATAAGTAGTAACATAAATACAAATAAGTAATAAATACAAATAAATAGTAAAATAAATACAAATAAGTAATAAATACAAATAAGTAGTAACAGAAATACAAATTAGTAATGAATACAAATAAGTAGTAACATAAATACAAATAAGTAATAAATACAAATAAGTAGTAACAGAAATACAAATTAGTAGTAACATAAATACACATAAGTAGAAAATACAAATAAGTAGTATCATAAATGCAAATAAGTAGTAAGTACAAATAAGTAGTAACATAAATACAAATATGTAGTGAATACAAATAAGTAGTAACATAAATACAAATAAGTAATAAATACAAATTAGTAGTAAAATAATTACAAATAAGTAATAAATGCAAATAATTACAAATGAGTAATAAATACAAATAAGTAGTAACATAAATACAAATAAGTAGTAAATACAAATAAATAGTAACATAAATACAAATAAATAATAAACACAAATAAATAGTAACATAAATACAAATTAGTAGAAAATACAAATAAGAAGTAACATAAATACAAATAAGTAATAATATAAATAAGTAGTAAAATAAATACAAGAAGTAATAAATACAAATAAGTAGTAACATAAATACAAATAAGTAATAAATAAAAATAAGTAGTAACATAAATACAAATAAGTAAGTTCTGGTTTAACCTGCTCGCCTCGAATAATTGCATACTACGTGAAATATACTCGTCTGTGTTTAATGAATATGAAAACCCTAATGTTAGAAGTAATAATTGGCTATGTCACATTAAAAATGAACTTTGGCGATTAGGTTTTGGGTACTTGTGACACATACAGTCGACTCTAACAATTAAGACTCATCTTCCATTGATCAAACAACGTATTGTAGATCATTGTGTACAAGCTTTATTTGCAGCTATTACTTCATCCCACAAATGTGTTGTTTATAAACACCTTGTAGATAATTTTTGTCTCCAGTACTACCTCTGCAAGTCTATCCCCTCGTTCGGCAAGAAGCAAATTTGTAAAATCCGACTGTCTTCCCACAATTTATTTATCGAATCCAGTCGTTCTCAAAATATTCCGAGAAATGACAAAATATGTTTCTTATGTAATGATGCTATCGAGGATAAATTCCATTTTGTTTTAAAATGCCCAGCATATACTGAACTAAGGAAGAAATACATTAAAAAATACTATTGGAGTAAACCCTCAGTTTTTAAACTTGTGCAACTCTTAAGTGCCAATAACATTAAGGAACTCTGCTCATTAGGGAAATTCTTAAGAGATGCCTTCAATCTCCGGTCTTCTTTGCTTGCCTGATATACAATGTAATTCTTGTATAGCTTTTCTTATACACGACATATTATTATTATAACTATATAACTACGCCGTACTGTCTATTTCTATGTAAGCAGCTGATATTACACTGAAGTTCATGCT
>JACSZP010033409.1:0-13942 GCA_016161895.1 Pinna nobilis
AAGAAACTAAACTGCAAAAGAATTTCAGTGTTCTGCAGACATACAGAAAATGTCAGATACAAGAGTTTACCTGAGACAGACTCAGCTAGGGCACTGAGTGCTTTGAATGTTTGTCTTGTCTGAGTGTGTCAGTACAAATTAGGTTCTAAATCAATAACTCAGGATGAAGTGGTGAAATTCCAAATTAAATACCATGTTTATTTTTATTTAAGCAAAAACAAATTTGGTCAGATTCAGGAGTTTTCTCATGTTATATGTATAGTCACAGTATATATTTGTCTTAATCTTAAGCTATCGTAGTTCTAAACACATTCTTTTATATTTTTTTTAATCACTTGAGATTATAAGTATATGTTTACCACCCAATTATTGTCCTTAAGATGTTGAAAAATGTGAACATTGACTTGGCAAAGAAGATCAAGAAGATAGGGTTTACAGAATTAAGGGACTTTGTAGCTGATGACAACAGGAATTGATGACACATGTTATTGTTGTAAGAAAGATGCCGTTTTTGTTGATATAAGAAAATCTATTTCATTTGTCATTGTGACAGTCCAATCTATCTCTTTTGTAATACTAAGGATATAACTTGTAAGTGTAAGTTACAACATCAACATCTCATCAATCATGTACAGAGAGGAACGAGAGAAGAAATAAATAGGAAGATAAGGAGAAACGAGGAAGGAAGGGAGATAGGGAGACATAAAAAAATGTTGAAAAATTGGATTTAAGTGATACAGAATGTATAGAACCCATCAATAGTAGTAAGTCAAATGGTGAAAAAGGACATGGCAAGGTTGCATGCTTTATTGTGTATGTGTCCCTATGGATGGTAAGGTTCCTAGTCTCTAGTCCAGCTAGTGGAATGACCAAATCATATCTTGTCCTGTCCTGGATGGACTGAGATCCAGTGATTACTTGGCCATGTTTTCAATTGTTTAGTTTCAAGGCATAATAACCAAGCAAAATTCAATGTTGGTGTAGTCTACATGATTTATAATACATGATAGTATTGAGGTTGCCTACCACTTTTATGATTGACTGACCATATGTGTGTCTCAAGAGAACATTTTTGGAGAAACAATGTATGAAATTAACCCTTGATAAAACTTAAATTGTCTTGAGGGACCACTTGTTTTGCTGAACCTTATTTCCACATTGGAAGGATAATTTTTTATGACAGGATCTGGGGTCTGGTGTTAAAACATGGCATGGAATAGCAAGAAAATTATACAGAAAATTTGTAGCATTACATTGAATATGGCATGTTTATAGTGAAATGTAGCTTTCCTTGACATCTTAGAAAAAATATAATGCCTCAAATGAAATACTAGCCTTATGGGAAACTTTTGATTTACATGTACCAGTATACATGTTAGTTTATCAGAATCACTCATCTGCTTATAGATGAATAAAGTCAGACACCATTTGGCCTGTAAACTTGTATTTTGTTTATAAACACCCTGCAGGCAAACGTTTAACTGATCAAGATGAACAGACAAGCAATATATTTCATATTAGAATTCTGTTTGACATGTCAGGGATATCTAAGTCAACTGTCAGCTTTAAGTGTGGATAATTTGTCATTTGACCCCCAGAATCACCCAATATCTGTTCATCTTTAGGAATGTCTCGTAAGACCAAAGAAGAGACAAATTTGGATGTCACCCTTGGGTAAATTTGTACAGGTATTGAAATCAGGTAGGCTGTGTTTGGTGTCCATCAGCAGTAAACTCTGAGATTTTATTGCTGTAGCATTAAAAGTCATTGCACTTTCTAGACACCCTTTGTAGGTGTGGCTTTAGCAGAAGCTCGGATAATGAGGTAGTTTGATGTATTGTAAACATAATGATTATCTGCAGATTTAAAGTCCAGTATTTTACTTCTCTCAAAACACCCAAATTTAGAATGTCAACAAGAGCCCGTAAAAGTTTATTTCCTTTTTTCTCCTTTATTTGCATTTTTATGTTCTGTTGAATAATGTCTGACTGGTTCAACACATTGTTAAGCACAATCAATCGGACAATGACAAAGAGTCAAGGAGGAACTGGACTTTATGTTCTGATAACGATCACAGCAGGAATATCAAAGAGAATCCAGAGTAATCCAAAGTGGGGAAAAGGGTCAATTCTGTAATTGCAGACAGTTCAGAGAGAGAGAGAGATTTATTTCTTAAATTGTCAGGAAGTTGAGCTTACTGCACATACATATACACAGTTACAGTAAAGCTTCATTAAGCTGGACAACAATAATCTAGATGCTTCACCTTTCGACCAAAATTCACTAGGGACAGAATTCTGAAATTTCATTTGCCAATATGAATGGTACCGGTAAGCTTCAGCAATCGGGATCCTTGATTAATCCGGACATTTTGACTGAAATCAAAGGTGTTCAGAGTTAAATGATTGAGGCCTCGCTTACTGGAGTTGAATGCTCACTCTAATTGCAAGACTGTTTCATTGTTTATCCAAAAAAATAATTAGATAAAAAAAACCCACAGAAATTTCATCTGCAGAATCCTGCAAAATGTGTTCAGTTTAAAGATGAGTCAAATTTCAACTTTTGTGTTCCTATATTTTTATTTTTCTAAATTTCAAAATCAAAGGAAGGTCACATTAACAGGCTGAGAGTAAGTCGTTAGTAAGTGCTGGTATAATTTTAAACTTTTGAAGGTTTTTAAAAATACACTTACAACTTAAATGTGACAATGGACAAAAGAGTTAAATGTTTGAGGGTGAATCTAAATTGCAGAATTAACCAAATAGGTGCAACGAGATCAAACGAGGCCCTAAATCGTTTCAATTTTGTCCAATTATTTGTACAGTTCAGTGTGTCAGGATTTCAAGTTTGCTTTTTTCAGACAATGCGCATTTGAAATGTCTTTAGAAAATTTGTTACTGACATGAAAAGAAATAAATTTTTAACAAGTACATAGATTAACAATGGAATTTTTATGAGTTTTTGAGCTGTGAATGAAAGCGCGATAACAATAATGGTTTCTCTTGTCTGGCTTCCCTAAAGGAATGCGACTTTTGTTATTGATTTATACGAGGTAATCCCCTGTGTTTATAAACAGGCTTTATAGTCATTCAAATACGTTTAAAATGTCATTTGTGATCTAAAAAATAAAATCACTTAATTGAAATGCAGATGCAGGCGTCTGCGTTTTTTCATTCCGTTTTTCTCGTTATCAGGCATGGAGTTGACACCTGGGGACCACTTAAGGGATTTGTTTACCTGTAAAGTGTAATTATTTTAAGTGCATTTTCTTTAACATAAAAAACCGATACTTTTGCTATGTGTTGGAGATGACTTTCTCGTTAGGTTTGAATCATTAGTTTAACACTGATGTCAATTAACTTATAATTTATGCATCAAATCTAATTTGCATATTATTCTTATGTGATTTATTGCTGTTCAAAATAAATGGTTAGGAGACACTGAATGAGTCATTACATGGCAACAATTTGTTTGTCTATGAGCCCATTTGTGACGTACTTCCAAGGTGAATAAATATTCATAGATATGCACAAATGCACTAAATTAATTTGCTTGTTGTTGTGTTGTTTGTTTGCATTGACAAACCTTTCATGGAGATGTCACTGAATGCTTGTGAAGGGCTTAGTTTAAAAATTGTCCTGCATTTGATTTATAAGACCATTGGGTAGTGATGGTCTTTATTCTACAGACAACACTCTGACACATGAGACCTCAGTTTTTACTTTCAATTGAAAGACAGGAACAAGCCTGGAACCTTGACCCTGTGCAAGGCAGACCACACTATCTGAATTTAGGCAGATATGCTAATGACAGCACCATAATGACTCTCTACATATACTTTATAATATATATGCTGTAACAAAATATACATAAAGTCGAATCTTGAAAATTCGAATGTCGATCTTACAAAGTTCTCAATTTCTCGAAGTAAAACGAGGGTCCTGGTTTATTTTCCTTAACAAATTAAGCAAATTTAGTCTCGATCTTTCGAAAGTCGACGGCAAAATTATTGATCTCTCAAATAAATTTCACAATTCAAAGCTTAAAATACCAGTGAAATGTCATCTCAACCTTTTGAAATGCGAATTTTCCGCAGACATTGTAATTACTTAGTGTTTTTTTATTTAGTAATTAAAGGTGATGACATTACAGAATATTTACCAAAATAATGAGTGATGAGAACATTGTCAAGGAAAGGGAGTGAATTAGAGGGTTTGGGTGGAGGAATATCATTAAGCTGGAGAGTAATCGTATTTTCGAAAACTGAAAGTTTATCAACGGCCCAAGCACTTAGAGTTTTTGAGATTCAACTGTATATAAGCAACACTTATGGCTCCACAGCTTTTAGTGTTCAACTTTTAACCAGGGATTTAATTGGGATATTTTGCTCTCATGATGATACTCAACCAAATATGTCTTACCTGGTACCTGTATCTAGTAATATGATATAAGTTAACAAAATGAAAAAAGGATCAAAACTCAAATTTCAAATGATATTACCAATGTTTGTCATACATTCAAAAGGCATACAAAAACAAATCTAAATCCAGGAAAAACATCTACATGTATTTCAATAGAAAAAAAAAATGTTTGCCCTCTTCCCCTACTTTTTGCCCCCCTCCCCCTTATCCACATTTCATAATGCTTCCTACACCTCTGTGTATTAGTGCATGATCACCTTGAAAAGAAAGTTACATAAGACATACAAATGAAGTATGAGAAAAAACTGTACTGTAAAATTCATACATGGTACACCTCTAAAGAATATCTATAACTTCACAACAAAATACTCACTCAGTAAAGACCAAATTGTCTACGTGTAGAAAATCATACATGCATATTCCTTGACGTCCATATCCGCATCACTTAACTGTTTTACAGTCACACATGAGATATTCGTATGGCATAAACATAATGGAAATGATTTGATTAGGGAAGGATTTGACATTCAGCGAGCATTATGATCACTCCTGATTTCAAAAGAGTTTGTTATTGTTACAAATCTGATTGGCGGCCGTAAATACTTGTACAATCTGTGGACTTACTGATCCTTATAGAACTTTAACAAGATTTAAATGGTCATTATTCCAATATTCATACACCATTGTAAGTGATATTATCAACATTAATAAGCAAATGGTAGAAAGCTGTGCCATTAAAATTTGTAGAGTTTAATGTGTAGAGTGCGACATCGTCTCAGATAACTTTGTTTGTGTTCATGAAATCAGGATAAATTTTGTTTTTCTGGCTATTTAGGTGCCGATATTTACAATGTAATATATAATAAAACATAAATCTTACCAAATATATAGCTACTGTAAATTAATGCTCAATTGTCATATAAAACTTGGAGATATGTGATTTATTAAAATATACAGTAGAACTAGTCTTGAGAGACCAACTCGTTTCAGCCATGGAAATGTGGTCTTACGAGATAGGTGGTTTTCTTTCAAGGATTAGCTGTTTCTTTGTGAGTGGTCTCTTAACCCATTCTCCCCTAAAGATACATTTAGATTTGCCCAAATCATTGATAGTGTGAAGAGTCTATTATTTTTGGAGGGTGAATGGGTTAAGATGGGTGGACTTTCACGACAGTAGTCTAGCTAGCTAGCTCTCAATGTAGGTTCCTCAATGTACGAATTATCAGACATCTGAAGCAGTTATTCTGAACAAAAACGGTTGTTTGCACAGGTGAATACTGGGGACCACTCACCATGTAATGACCTTACATATGTACAGTAAAACCTGCTCTAGCAACCACCTGTATATAAAGACAACCTGGTCACAAAGACCACTTTTTGTTTTTCCCATTATTACCATTTAATGATTTATGTACAAATCAACCTCTATATAAAGACCACCTACCTATAAAGACCTTTTTTATACATGTATTTTGTGTCCCTATAGAGCTCTTTATATACAAGTCTCACTGTACATGTATATGCCAAGCAAGATATTGGCCAGAATTTGAAAACCATCATATGTAGGTCACATTCAGTGACTTCTCAAAATACCTATACATGTATGTTAAATATTCTTCAGTGAGACATTGAACCACTAAAGAAGTATTAAAATACATGTAAATATAGAAAATTTTCTATGAGCATGGTAAACAATTTCATAGAGAATGATAAAATTTGTTTGTAGATTAAGTTTTATTTTCAAGTGGAAATTAGAAACAGACAAATTTTTGTTTGTGATTTGAGGAATGTTATGTGCATATTTACAATAGACGACTCCTCATAAACTAGAAGGTTGTGTGGAATATTACTGGAACTACAAATGTTAGGATTTCACATCCCTCATGGCTAATTATACTAATGAATATAATTGATCACAAATGATCAGGAGAATGTGCGTATGGTGCCAGCAGAATGAAGGAAATGTAACATTAGATTAGAGATCTTGGCTAATAGTTATGCTTCACACAGAAGAGATCACATAAGTAGTACCAGTTTCTTTTACATTAATAACTGTTACATGTACATGAATGATGTGTTCTGTTGGCTGTTCCTCTCTTTCGGATGAGACAGTATAAACCCAGTTCCAGTGGCACAGTTGATATTGGCACGCTAAAGAACCCTCACTGCTCTGCGGACATAAGTGCCGAGCATACACGATGACTTCTCCATATAAGTGAAAGATTCTTGAGTGGGATGTAAAACAACAATACAACAACAACATGTATGATGTTAGAATTACCTAGTGCCATCATACAAGAGAAGAGGGGTTGATTGTTGTTTTGCTTATTTGTGGACTGAAAGAGGGAGGGGTAAATTGAATTACATGTTGTTTGATTGGTTTTATCTTTGTGTAACGTCCCACTCAAGAATCTTTCACTTATATGGAGACATCATCAAAGTGCGATGTATTTGGCCTATGCTCAGTACTTACCTTGCATGGCCATTGAGCAGTATGCTCAGTACTTACATGTACCTAAGTGCATGGCAATCGAGCAGTATGTGGGGGTTCTTCAACTTTTTACCACTGTAAACACTTGGGAAGAGACCACTGGTTTTGCACAAGTATACTGGCACATAAGCTTTCTAACATAGTTAACCCATGCTACAGCACCTGGCTTAAACAATGGTACTATACTCTGTTTTGTCAAAACTGTTCGCGGATAGAGCACATAACGGTGTAAATCTCCTCGAAAAACACGTCAAATACCCCAAACAGCTTTTAAATAGCTTTGTATCAACGCTCCGCTGACTGTCTAGTGCAGTTGATGAAATAATGTTCGCAGAATTTTGAAATACAACGACTTTTAGAATTGTCGTTTAAAAAAACAGAGAATAATTGATACATGTGCATACATATTGTATAAGGATCCATGCTCCAGCCAGGCTTACTAGAAGTTAAGAGACTAAATGGTTAAAGTGCAATGCTCTAACCATTTGGTCTTAGAGGCCCCAGGCACAGTGTACATAGTATTGAAACACACAGAGGTGCTAATCATAATTTGAGGCAAATTGGCAAATTAAAAAAACTGAAATATTCTAACTATATATATACTTACATAGAATATTAATAAATGACTACATTCCATTCTCCATGTAAAACTCAATATACTCTAACAGCTGATATATATGAATATGTAATCTGTATTTCATGTTATACTATATATATGTACACATGGATCTGAATTCCCTAAAATTTACATTACATTGGTTAATAGAATTAGTCCATACAAAATAATAGACACGTCTGGTGCATAACAAGATCGCTACAGCAGCCTTATACATTTTATATGTATCCATTAGTACTTGACCATACTTCACTGTCAAAGACAAAGGCTGTATGCCTGCTGAGCCTGACAATGTAGACATGCGTGTTGCTAATGCAGGCGTTTGAACTTATTGACAGACTGTCATCAGGCTGTTCAGATTTCCATAGGAGACTGTCACCTTCCATATCCTCCCTACTGAGCACGTCAGAGACACATGATTATTTTGTCTGGCACATTGTAATCTATTTCAACCTTTTGTTGTTACATGCATGGTACTGATTAAATGTCCACTTCACTTCTATGTTTTGTTTGGAAAGAGGAATCTGCAGTATATGTTACAGTCTTTATAGGCACACTCTTGGTTTCTAAATTACTTCTAAAAATGTAAATTTATGCAATAGTACATGTTTTGCGATATCAGCATTGCCATAACATGTTATATTTCTACATGTAGAGACAACAGACAGAACCTGTTTTTCTGTAACTGTTACATTGAAAAAAAAATTGTAATACATTGGTGCCTACTTTTCCATACATAGTTACATTTCTTATAACACAGGGGCTCCTGCTGACCCATCTAATGTTACATTTATGGTTATTGTAGGTAATACAGTGGCAATTGCTGTTCCATCAAATGTTACATTACTGCAGGTAATACAGGGGCAATTGCTATTCCATCAAATGTTACATTACTGCAGGTAATACAGGGGCAATTGCTATTCCATCAAATATTACATTACTGTAGGTAACACAGGGGGCTACTGCTGTTCCATCAAATGTTACATTTATGATTACTGTAGGTAATACAGGGGCAATTGCTGTTCCATCAAATATTACATTACTGTAGGTAACACAGGGGCTCCTGCTGTCCCATTAAATGTTACATTTATGATTAATGTAGGTAATACAGGGGCAATTGCTATTCCATCAAATATTACATTACTGGTGCTAATACAGGGGGCTACTGCTGTTCCATCAAATGTTACATTACTGATAATACAGAGGACTCATACATGTAGCTGCTGTCCCATCAAATATTACATTCCTGATAATAGAGGGAAGGGGGGGCTCCAGGTGCTTTTCTATAAAATGTTACAATGTACATTACTAATAATACTGTACAGGGGGCTCCTGCTGTCCCATTAAATGCTACGTTACTGTTAATACAGGGGGCTCCTGCTATTCCATCAAATATCACATGGGGTCTATTGCTGTTCCATCAAATGTTACATTACTGGTAGTACAGAGAGCATCTGCTCTTCCTTCAAATGTTACATATTGGTAATGCAATAGATTCCTACTGTTCTATCAATTGTAACATTACTGGTACCAGAGGGAGCACCTGCAGTATATGGCATCCAAGGTCAGCTGATAATCAGCACAGTGGTGGTCACTCTACTTTAACAACTGGAGAAGTCTGTTCTGTTATCTTTATGAGTTCTCCCAAATAAACAAATTAAGCAAACATCAACATGGAAATTGAATTACAACTTGGTAGCCTTCTCATTCCCCTGTCAGTAATGCTACACATGATAATTGCACATGCATACTGTCTAAATCTAGGCTAGTGTTTGTTTGTGCATGAATTTGTACAAAACTTTATTACTATCAATTTTGTTTATAATTTGCTTATTTTTAAGAGACCAAGCAATTTTATATAGGCTCCTCACCTTTAGTCAATGGGGGTTAAAACCTCACTGAAATCTAAGTTGATTCTGTGAGAAAGGTTGCCAGTTTACAAATGTATTTCCAGTAGACCGGTGGTTTCTTCCTGGTGCAATTGTTACCAGGACCTTTCCTCCTCCAATAAAAACTGGTAATCACCACATGACTGAAAGATTGGTGAGTGTGGTATAAAGCATAACAAAAGCAAACCAAACAATCAAATTTGGCTTGCTAACATGCATGGTGCTGTATACATTATACTCACCAGTCTTCATCCTAGTGTTAAGATCCTGTCATTGATTCCATGCATATTTCATCAGTATTACATCATTACCCTTATTTATATTACATTTCCACTTGACAACAGCAATATACTGCCAAGCAATCATACAATAAAGGGAGAAATCAACTTAGTAAAGATAGGAATTGTAAAAAGGGGAAGTGAGAAATACATGCCATAGATCCATTGATAAATGTCTTATTGCCATGAGATATTACAGCCTGTTAATACATAGGTACACTTCTTTGATAACATTTCACTAATTATTTATGAGTTTTCATTTAATAAGCATTTACCATATTAGTAAAATACTTGTAATTACAATGCAGTGTATATGTTTATAGGCACTGCTTATTGAAGAACACCAACATTTGCTTTACAGTCAGATTGAGTTTAATTCTGACACCATAGAGAACTACTGTGGCTTTGTAGTATGGCAGTGTGTTGACCTCCAGGTCATGAGGTCATGGGTTCGAGCACATTTGACAGAAATGACTTCAGAGGAGAGGGTAAAAACCAGGGTCCTACATGTATGTCACAGTAGATGTCTGCATATTTAAGATCTCAAACTAGCCCAAAGTTGAAAGCATAGCCCAAAATTTGTTGTCCATTACTAGCAATTTGTGCCGGCCATCTCCAAATCTAGAGATATAAGTGAAACCTATTTGAGTGAGAAGGAATAAAAGAAAAGACATATAGTATTTGTTATGGAAAATAATTGGTAGAAATGGAAATGATGTGTTTGAAAATTAGAATTGATAGCATCTTCTGAGAGATGAAATATCTTGCTTGCTTTGTTTGTCCCACTTTTTGTAGTGCAGCATTCCTTAAATCAAGAATACAGTCAAACCTATTCTAGCTACCATCTGTATATAAAGACCATCTGGTAACAAAGACCACTTTTTGTTGTCCTCAATAGTACCATTTGTGTACAAATCAGCCTATATATAAAGACCACCTTCCTATAAGGACCGGTTTGCAAATGTCCCTATAGAGGTCTTTTTATAAAAAATTCACTGTATATTTATAATCAGAAAAAAAGTCATTCAAAAAGATTACTATTTATAAATAATCAAACTAAATATAAAATTTACAGTAAAAGACAATCTTCTGAATTACATGTAAGCTGGGAGAAATAGGGGAGGATAAAATATGTTCCTGACAATTTTGTGTTGTTGGTAGGATAATGACAGCTGTGTTTGTGTAGTACATGTATTTATTCACTCCACTAGTATGTATAGACATTTGTTCCTGGAGTCACCTCAGCTTTATTAGTGTTGATTTGTATTTGCCAAGATTAGTGTGTATTCAGTTAGAACTGTGACAAGGAATGTGATCAACAATTACACTGTGTAAATAAGTCAGTATTTACATAACTATAAACTGAACAAGTTCTAGTATGTCATAAATTCCTAATTCTTAAACATGGCTGCTTTCTGAGCCATTTGCCAGCTTTTACAATGTGACCTGAAGCCTTTTCCAACATATTTCAAGACTTTCATGGCCTTGTAGTATATATCAGGCCCGACAATGCAACACAATATTTCTGCCTGTCAATTATTTTAATCAATAAAGTTTGAATGGAGATCCACCAAACCCTTTTCCCTTTTGTACAACCCTGCTCCTAGATGTTAATACTGTTGTTAAATGTTCAACTTAATACCATAATATTTACCTTAAATGTACATGTATATGAAACATCACTGACTGCTGGTGAAGGGCTTAAGATTTTAGTGTATATGCTCTGCACTTACACGAGCTATTGAGCAGATGGGGTTCTTTTTAAAACCTACCAATACCTACTTTGACATGGGACCTCAGTTTTACTGTCCCATTGCAAAGAGCAGAAAAGCCAGCTACTCCCACTAAGGCTCAAATCCTCAACCTCCAATACAGGTACAAATACATAAAGTAAATACTGACATTTTCTGAAGAGGGGAAAATGGAGACAGAAACAGGAGAGGGAGAGACATGCAGAGATGAGTAATCAAGATGTTCAGCTTGTAAACATTCACCGAGTAACTGACATAGTATCATATCATGCTAGTTGGCACATTTTTATGTGAATGACATTCTCAACTTTTGGCATAATGACTACATCATTAACCGAACTTACTTGGAAAATGAAATGTGATTGTCAGTTACATGTATCCTAAAAGTCAGATTTTCATACAAATGATTTGTCCTTAGGTAAAACTCCAGTGAATTAGCATTCATTGAGTCTTTTTCCAACCCATTTTTGACATTAATCAATTTCAAAATATAGATCTAATCCATTGCACTTTCAGATGGACATTAAAAGATATCTGTAGCATGTTATTATTCAAAACCCTTATAATCAATCTAGTAAAACATAAACATTTAAGATGGAGTATACACTTTGCACATCAAAAAAGAGAGTCATAGTTGCTCCATATTGAGAATGTTTGCCTTCAGATTGCAAGTCATGGGTTCAAATCTTCTTGGTTATGGTATCTGGCTTTTCTTGTCCTTAGGATGTGACAATAAAAAGCAAGGTTCCATGTCACATTAATTAGGTGTCAGCACATTTAATAACCCACACCACTCAATTGCCATAAGTGCGAAACATAAATGTATGGGCAAAAATGTTTGCCCTTCACCGGCGTAGAAGTGAAAGATTCTTAAGCTGGAATTCAAACTACAAAAACCACAAATAAAAAAAGTTGCCAGATATAGACCTTGATTATACAGCTAAGTGCTCACAAAAGATATTAAGGACTCTTACACGATGACCTGATGCCTCGATCATACACTGTATACTGCTTAGCCATCCCCAGAGTGAATAGATACACACAGTATACACATAATAGCCACTAATTGTTACATCCAAGAAATTATTCGCTGTCCATGGGTCCATTGATTGATGGCAACACAACAAAAATAAGAATGAGTGGTCAGATCACAGTTTGATCAAAGGCTGACAGTGGGTGATATGAGCCAGATAATACAAGAGTCAACATGATAGTATTGACTTATGGATTGTTGGTATAATCTGGTTATCTGGGGACAAGCTATCAGACATCCAATCCTGCTGTGTGGCTATATACTTGAAATATTTCATATCAAATTTACATAGGCATGCCAATGAAGCATGTTAACAATGCAATACACACATATAGTGGGACATTGCTATCAAGTCTGCCCTGGTAACTGGCTATAAAGTGGATCTGATTTGTGAGGTATAGTCTCCTCAGTGGGATACACAACATACAATGTATATGGTACAATAAGATGATCAGAAACAGACTGGAGTTTGCTGTTCCTTATTGTGATCAATGTTATCTCCTCAGTGGCGTAGTCTCAAAATTTGGAACCCCCCAAATATGGTCACATATGACAGGTGGTCTTTTAATTCAGGTAATTGTATAGGAAAAAACTTACTTTGGGAAGCCCACAGTTATAGGCCACATTAAACAGGTGGTCTTTTAATTAGATGGGACGTACACTAAAAGAGGCTATATATTCATGTATGTGTACTTGTACAATTGTACTGAAGAACAATTGTGTGGATTGACCACAGACATTTATCTGAATGTAACTGAATTATAAAGCCATTTACATGTGATGCTGATGAACATGCAAATAGAAGCGATTTTCAAATTGTGCCACTGACCTGAAGTATAAAACATACATGTATAAAGGAAACTTACTTCTTGCTTTCATAATGACCATGATGAAGGCTCCATCTAGGAGAAAGGATAACATACATGTATGCTCCTTGTGTAAAAACTTTGTAATTATGTGATGTGGAAATCTCAGATGTTGAATAAAAAGGAGATAAAAATCAGGTATCACTGGTGATCCCATCTGTTACTACAGTAGTCATGCCATTGTAAAGTGGTCCAATTAAGAACAACTATTATGTAACAGCAACTGACCACAAAGCTACTTAATGGCTGGCCAGGAGATGAAAGTCTAAATTGTCATGGTCAGCGGGGTTTTATGTGGCCCTTAGTTCTATGTGTAACATATATGCCTTAGATCAACAACAAACAATTAGCAAGCCTTCTCACCTAGTTGTTATAGCAATTGACTGGGCACCTCTACAATAGGTGCTTAACCAGCATGTGTTGAAAAGGGAATAAAAACTTTAATGTACACACTTAGAAATTTGTGGTTCTTTGTAAATCACAAGTACTTGCCATCGCTCATACTTCCAGACGTCTCTTACAATTTACATTTCTAGTAGCTGGGATCAGGCACAGTGAAAGTGAAACTGTTTGTTTTTGTTGAAGGTTTTGGTATAT